>JBBMHQ010077898.1:0-12011 GCA_037834295.1 Postelsia palmaeformis
TGACCCCGGATCTGAGTTACGACTGAAGAGGGAGAGAGAGAAGAAGGGCGAAGATAATAAATGGGATGAGTAAAAAAAAAAAAAAAAAAAAATATGCCTCGACAGACATCGTTGCCCGCCCGTTCCAAAACAACATTACTCGGACATCAATTATAAAAAAAATCAAGCCACAAAACGCAGAGAGCGGCTCCCTATCATCCTCAAACCGTTTCCCTCTTTTAACAAAAGTGCAGAGAAACAAATCCGAGGGGTGAGGCAGGTATGACTTGCCGGCGCACAAGAGAGCCTTTACCGTCGTCACGTGTGTGTGCCGTTGGTCTCTCTCAACTCCTTCACGCGACCTGAGAGTGCGTAAAAGTAAAGCAATAACGGCGCCACCAACAGGATTAGTGTGTACTTCAGAAGTTAAACAACTACGGGTTCACAGGAGTACTGTTGCTGTTGGAGACACGAAACGGAAAATGTGGGCTAACGATCGGGAGCGAATATTCGGGTAGCTCCCACGCCTTACGACTCTCACCTAGCACCCTTTCGGCAACTACTTGAACAGCCTCGTTTTGATCGTCTCTGAGTTTTTCCAGCAGTGCAATGGTGTGCTCGATCACGCCAGACGACGCTTCGGCACCCGAAATCGTGAGGACTTGCATCAGAGCTTCAAGCATGGTCTCTCTGACGGTGGCCTCGGGTGCGGATGACGCCCCTAACGCCAGGTCCGAAATGAGTGGGTCCACTCGAGAAGTCAACCGCATAAGCTGGCCAAGCGCGTTCAGACCTTGTTTCCTTACTGCTCTACTTGAATCCCCAAGCGCTTTCACAAACGTTGTCTGCAGCTGAGGGACAAAAGGCTTGAGGCTTGCGCCGCCTTTGCTGAGCAGCAGGCCAAGAGTTTGAAGAATTGCAGCCTTTACCCCAGGAGGGAATCTGTCACCCACGATACGAATCAGTGGTCCCGTGATCTTGATTAGGAAAGGCTGGAGGAATACGTTCGAGGTCACCTCCACAAGCTCGCCAATACCTGATGCTGCCGCCTCTCGCACCTCGGGGCTGCCGTACATCAGTCCCTGTTGGTACATGGGTAACATTGGCTCCAGGCCCTTCGGAATGTTGACACCGGGAAGGAAAAACTCAGCCCCAGTCCCTCCCCCTCCTTTTCTGTGCCGCGCATCACTCACGATCGACGCGATTATGCTTCGAGCAAAGGTCAGGTGTGGAACAAGTTCCTCTGCAGACACCCTGGTGTTCAAAGCCTTCAGGGCCGACCAGACCCCGAGAAGGACAGCCTCGTCTCCATCCACCAAACGCTGCAGGAGCTCCTTCAAAATTTGACAGACCCGTTCTTTAAAGTCTGCCCCTGTCCCACGCAAAAACTTCTCCACCAGCCAGACTGCCCATTTTCGTTCACTGGGGTATTTACTCGTCATCTGACGGGTCATCTCATTGCAGAGCCAGTTGACTCCAACAGTCTCGACCCTCGACACCAGGGTTGACGCTGCTTGCTTGAGTGCCTCGAGACTCTCACTTGAGGGCGACTCAGTGACACCATCTAAAGAACCCTCAGCGCGAGCCAGTTCTGCCACAACAGCCGGAACAATAGTAGCGAGGTGGGCGTGGATGGAGCCGCCCGTTACTTCCGCAACTGCCCCGAGGGCCCGGGCATTAGCTGCAGAAATCGGCGCAGCAACCAGCCTCGGGATGAGATAAGGCAGAAGGTCTCGCGGGCGAAGCTGCAAAACTTCCTTCAGGCCGAACACAGCCCTTTCTCTTGCACTGAATACACTCTGGCTGTCACCCTCCTGCCCGAGCTGTTTCAGCAGAGAAGGGACCACGTGTTCGATCGAGCGGACACCCACAGCATTGTAAAGGCTGTGGAACGCCTGCGCAGATTGTTCGCGAACCTCGGCACTTGGATCGCATAAAGCATCCTGGATCGCTGGCACTAACGTATCGATGAATTCTTCCACCTGGCGTGGTGTTGCGCAATCCATGATTTCGGCCAGTCCCAAGCACACGCCCTGCCGCATGTTCTCGTCTCCAGCCTCTAGCCCTTCGCGCAAAAACGGCACTACCTCTGGCAAAACCTGATCGCCCAGCTTTTTGACAATGTCCCCCAGAGCACGCCCAGCAACGGTGCGCTTGTCCGGGTGCCCACTTGCGAGGGCCGTCACAATCTGGCTCGTGAGAAGAGGAAGGATCTCGCGCAGAGCTTTAGGGGTGTTGGGCACAACCGTCTTCCACACCTGCAAGGCACTCTGCCGAACGACAGCGCTCGTGTCTGATCGGATGAGATACAGCGACGCCAGAATGCTGTTACGCCGGTCAAGACCAAGCGCTTCTTCGATTGCCTCACCTGCTCGCGTGCTACCACGCGCATCATCTTCTGCGGCACCATCGTTGAGCGCCACCTCTTTAGTGTCACCGATGAGGTAAAGCAGATCTCCAAGGAGTTGGACCGAACTCTGCCTGATACGCCAGTTGTCGTCGAAGAGTCCATCCTCAAGAGCGGGTAGAATCTGATCTGCGTGGGTTTTCCCGTGCGTAGACACAAGCACCTGCCCCGAGCGAAGAGCAACCTCTCGGACAGCTTCTACCTCATCACTGAGGCCAGCAAGGACGACTGGAAGAGCCAGCGGAATGATAGGTGCAAAATCTTTCCCCATCGCTCCTGGAAGGAAGCACAATACCCACAGGACACCCTCCCGTACAGAGCCCTTCGGGTGAGCAGCCAAAGGCAAAAGATCCCCCAGAACAGATGACGCGCGGGAAATACCCAAGACGACCAGAACTTCAGAAAGAGCCTGCGCACCTCCACTACGCTCTGATGAGCTGGTGTCTGCTTTCAAGGTTTCTATCAGCCACGGCACAATGTCTCCGACCTGGTCTTCGCCCATGCCCTGGACCAAAGCTGCCAAAGCCTTCGCAGCAGTAGCCCGTACGTCCGGAATGGGGTCCACACACGTAGCTTTCAGCCCAGGCAAAATCACTGCGAGGTATGGCAGTAAGTCCTTCGCCTCCGAGATCATGCTGCATGTGTTGCCAGTGATGAGAGCTGCCTTTCGCTTGACGTCTGCCGATCGATCTTTAAGGCCGCGCTGAAGCACGGGCACCAACAGCGCAAGGGACGGAGCATCAATGGAATGCATGAACTCACACGCCAGCAGTGCCTCCAGCGCTCCCCTCGTGTACTTGGAAGGGTCCGACAAGGCAGACATAAGAGTCATCGACAGGCTTGCCACCTCGGGGTTGCGGATCACAGAGCCGATGTCTTCCAGAGCTTTGCGCCCGGAGTCACGGACCTTGGGATGGGTATCCGCGAAGGCGCCCGTCAGCTTCGGAACGATCATGGGGAGGGAATCGGCAAGCTGACGAGGCGCGCAATAAGCCATAGAACCTAAAAGCTCGATGGCTCCTTGCTTCGTCCTCCATGCCGGGTCAGACAAGGACTTCAAAATCGCCGGAAGAATGAGCTTCACACCGTGGGCAGATAACTTGGACATGATCGCCCGTGCGCAGTCATGCGCGGCCTCGCGTACGTGATTTGATGAGTCGCCAAAGCACTTGAGCAGGTGTGGCAGTATGACAATCACGTAGGGTTCAAACAAAAGCCCGAGCCGCACACACATGCACTCGAAGGCACACAGAGCCCCCTGCTTAGCCTGGAAGCTGGATCCCTTGCAGGCCACCTCCAGCGTGCTGATAACCTGGTGTTTCTTGATAGTGGCGATCCCAAGGCCTTTGACCACTGCCGCCACTCCGAACGCTGCGCCCCTCCTCTCACCATACGACCGCCCTCCCACACAACGAGCGAGGAGCTCCTTCAAAAGCTCAGGGCCCCGTTCTTTGATAACCGGAGTCTTCATCAGAGGCGCCAGGCAGTCCGACACGGCGATCTGCACCGATTCGGAAGGGGTGGAGAGAGCTCCAACTAGAGTTTGGACTATCGACACAACCTTCGGGTTTTCCTTGTCCAGGTGTTTGGCCGCACAGCCCATGAAGACAACAGCGCCTTCCCTCCTCCAGTCGAAACACTGTGCATCTTCACCCTTGCGGGGCCTCTCGGCCATAACCGCTTCGCAGGTCTCTAAAAAACGCACGACGCCGTCTTCCCCGTAAGCCGTGATAATCGACACACCAGCGGCGAGTGCATGCCCCTTGACTCTCGAATCGTAGTCAGCCAAACCGTGCTCAACGAGAAAGGAGAAAGCTTCGTGCACGGCACTCTCGCCGTCCTTGTCAAATGCTCGCGCTTCACCAATGGCTTTGAGAGTCACGGCTACCCCCGCTCGGCATAAACACCCCCCGTCCACTCGCAACGCAGGACTCGCTTCTGCGCCCGTAGGTGTCGCGAAGAACATGTCCTCGTCGAACTTGGAATCGCTCAGCTTTGTTGCAGGAGGGGGCGTATTATCGCCATACAAACTGTACAGGCGTTCCAGCAACGGGGCACTCAAGTCCGGGTGCTCTTCTATCCCCCCGGCCAAGGCGCGGGCTGCTGCATCCCGAACATGCGCCTGGCCATGGGAGAGGAGTAGGACGAGCGCTGCGGTGAAACCCGCCGAAAGGGGAGAATCCATTGCATCCCACACCTCGTTCGCCAGCTCGGCATTCTCTTCGTCAGCGTCAAACCGGCTGAGCCAGAGACGGCTCTCTACCAAAGGGTTACTCGAGAGCGCCTGTCCATCCAGCACCATCATCATCACGGATTCAAGGCACGCCAGTCTCACATGACGTGCCTTGCTCAACAACCCATCGCTTCCGAGGAACGGGCCCCATTCACGCGCGTTTAGTGCGGGGGCGGTGCAGACCGAAGCAAGAATGACGTCGGGAGCTGGCTCGACTTGAGGGAATCTGTCCACCACCTTCAGGATTCCCTCGATCATGAATTTACGCAAGTCACGCAGAACCACCTTTTCGTCGTTTGGGGCATCTCCTTCCATATTGGCATGGATGGACACAAGTTTGAGAGCGCTTGAGCACTGCGCCGCAGACGGCGGGTTGTTGAGCACCTCGCGCAAAACGGGGAAGATGAGCGCCAAAGTGTGTTGCTCCAGGGGAGATTCCGACACGCAAGCTTCAACAATGAAGTTCAAGCACTCGTTCACTACCGCAAAACGACCGGCGGTGCCTGCATGCAGTTGCACTGCTCGTAGGGCAGACGCTACAAGCGATGAGCACCCGGGAAGCTCCTTCGACGCTGTCGAGGCGAGCGTTTCGACACAAGCTTGCGCTTCCGTCTCGAGCAAAGTCCACCCAAGGAGAGGAACGACTACAGGAAGGACACGAGGGATGCAACGGAAGCCGACGTCGGGACACGATCGAAAACCTGACTGTAATCCCGCAAGCGATGATTCAGCGCGCTGCCGAACACATCGAACTCGATCGCGTACCACCCCTTCCTTTTGGAGCTGCTGCGCCATCGCCTCTAATTCAGCCTCCTCTTTAGCTCCCATGTCACTTTTTGAACCGCCAGACGAGCCTTGCGCTTTCCCTCTCGATCCCATTTCTGCGCGAACACGCTCCTCCCACTCTGCTTCTTCGGCATCCTTTCCACGCCTGCTTGCGTTCTTACTGGCTGTGGCAACTGGCTTCCTCTGCGATGCCGGGGGAGCATAGGCGGTATTAGCCGGAGTGAAAAATATGTTTACATCCTCCGTGGATAGAGTCCGTAGCTCCGTGTCTTCAAGGACGGCCAAGAGGGCTGGGAAGACGAACTCCGCAACGATCTCCGATCCGCGTGCGCCACACGTTGATCCCAACGACGCTAGGGCCCATTGAGCGGATAGCCTAGACGTTGAAAGGGTGGGACAAGTCGTTAAGGGCCCATTGAGCGGATAGCCTAGACGTTGAAAGGGTGGGACAAGTCGTTAAGGTCGGGTTGTCTCATTAAATCGAATAACGAATACCACGTTCGATTTTTAGAAGACACGCGCAAGACCAGGTGAGGTTGTGGAACAGCAGTCGTGAATTCAATCCCAGCAATGCGTCCCTACCAGGTACCGGTATACCATATGACTCCTACATCTGAATCCAAGCTGAAAATAATCGATGTTAGTTGAAAAAATCACGAATTGAAGGAAGCGGCCAAGGACCAAGCCGGTGAAGTCGCGACAAGTTCCGAGCTCCACACAACCAGCAGAAGCTCCTTCGCGCCAGCAGGCGCATCATCGCAAGGCGGTTAATGTTTTCGTGATATATTTTAAGGGGGAAAAAACACACTTATTGCAGAAGCTAAAATCTGATATATGCACCTGTCAGATTTTACTTGGCCCTGCATCGCGCTGACAAGCCTCGATGTGACGCTCGCCACCATGGCTCCATCCTGCAACAGCTTATCGATTCCTTCTTCTCCGCCAAACGCCCGCCTGCCGATGCCTCCCCATACCGAATTTGCGCCTTTTGCCGAGTGGCACACTAGCGGGTGGTGCGCTAGTAGAAACGCGTCTGCGAAAGTGTCACCACGTGCGAAGTTTCCAAGAATGCCACACAAAGCCGCTGCGAAGCGGTTTGGAGGCGGTAGCTCCACCCTTCCGTCGTCTTTGTTCGACGATGGCAAGGAAATGGCATTGGCCCTCGACCCTTCGGCGATAGCGGTTGCATTAACAACCTGTACCCGCACACAAAACATATGAGCGTCATTTTAACATCCATCCAAAACAACAAACGTCCTTGTACACAAGCATCCAACTCACGCATAGTATTTTACCGATCTATCGAGACTGAGAAGCGCGAGATAATTGGGCCGTGACCTATACCTTGTACCTGGTACTAATCAAGTGACGCCAGCACCTCGCAAGAACTCTAAATGCGCACGTAGCATGTGGTCAACATGTTTCATGTTCTCACTTTCTGGCAAGCCTTGAGCAAAGTGGCCTGAGCCTCGTCGACAGTGTGGCAGACATCCAGAGCAACTTCCAGCGCGACCTGTCTCACTTCCCGACCAGGAAGAATCATGCAATGCATGAGTGCAAGGGACGACGCGCCCGAGAAAAGCTGCACACCATCTTCAAGTCCATGCCGATCGCCCGCAGCCATGTTACGCTTCGTCCTCAGCCCGATCACATGGCACAAGGCGATACAGAAGTGCGGCGCCAAAGGCCCAGCCGCTTCTCAGATCAAAGCCACGTCTGCGAAATGCGGTGCAACAACACCCCCAGGGAAAAAGCACGAGCCCTGGTGATTGAGAGCACGCCACGGGAATGCCTGATTCACCGTGTCCACCAAAGAGGCCTCTGTAGCAGCAGCCTCCAGAATAGCCTTGGCGCTGTAGATGGCTTCTGGATGAAACACGTTCGTTTTCTTCTCGCCGAGTTCTACCCGCATCAGCAGGTCAGGCACAAGTGCTGCGAGCTGGGCGCAGAGAGGGGTGCACCCACTCATTTGGCACGCAGCGGCAGCAAAGATGGTCACTGTAGGTCGGGAAGCCGACCGGAGGCCATCCTTGAGAGACTCAACCACAACAGTCGGAATTGCATCCAACGTGAGAGTCCAGCGTGCTAAGCATCCGAGACCAACAGCCCGCGTGTCTTCATGCGACTCTTTTTGCACCGCCGGCAAAAGTCCATCAACAGCACGCCTCGCCAATGACGCCAACCGCTGTGCAGGCATCTGGACTGACGCAACACCTCGTCGAACCCCTTCCAGCGCCATGAACACGGAGTGTCGTTGATACCATTGAGCCATCACCCCGGACTTGCCACTCAAGACATCGTTCAGCTCAGAAATCATCAATTGTTGTGCCTGGTAATCACAAAGGCGGGGAAATCGAGAGTTAATAGTAGTGGCCAATATGGATTGATTCATGCTGATGGGTCTGAACCCTTTTGGGGGATAGGTACTCAGTAGCCATAAACGAGCGAATAGTGAAATATTATCAATCGTCTAACGAGAGCGTGCAACAGGTCAGGGTCATGTGTCGCCATGCCGCACACGTGTCGTACATCTATCTCCCTACGGTGCACTTCCAACACAACTCCTACCCCAGCAGCCCGGGCTAGAAACGTTCGTGCGGCCGATGCTTGCCGTAATCGTTAATTATTTCTACAGTTTTCTTTCAGTTCTAAGTCACAAAGAGGGTTGAACAGCAGAATGCAACCATCTAAACAGGAGCAAGTAGAAAAAGTAGAACAAGTGGGACACACCTCTAAGGAGCCACACTGCCCTGCCAGACTTCCCGTGAGTTCCACCGCGAGGCGGCGTACATG
Source organism: Postelsia palmaeformis (assembly GCA_037834295.1). Lineage (NCBI taxonomy): Eukaryota > Phaeophyceae > Laminariales > Laminariaceae > Postelsia > Postelsia palmaeformis. The sequence goes on from JBBMHQ010077898.1 coordinate 8,199, forward strand.
CTCCTTCGGTGAGCGCAGTTGTCGCAAAACTGGTTGAAGAAACATTCCGATGTGGGCGCTCAAGTCGATGCTGACATTTTCCACAAGTGAGGCCACAGCGGCCAACACGCTGTCCGGATTTTTTTTTTGGAGTTTCTCAAGCACCGGCTGCACAACCCCAGAGAATTTTTCGGACGAGAGCGATGCCAGAAGAGCACTGAAGCTGGCCAATTTGTACTGCTCGTTACAGCCACCCTTTGCCGCTAAAACGTCACGGACGTAGACCGCCAGCATGCGGTGTTCGATGGCTTCTGCACGCAGTGCACACAACGGATAAAGTTGGATTTAGAAACTACGCTGTGGCGGATGGCAGATGCCCGGTTTCGAGTAACTACATACTAGTAGAATGGAACGATGCGGCACTGCTGCGGCCGATTAGCTTTCCGGCCCGAGCGAATGTAACCATGAAAGGAAATTAACTCGAAATGTTCCGCAACAACGGCGAACCAAAGGGGTCCGAAATATCGCCGGGGAGGTCATAGAACACGCAGACAAAGGTCACATGATACGTACGGTACTGTAGTAGTTCTCGACTGGAGCGGCGGAGCCATGGCGCGGGCGGAACCTGAGAAAGCTTGTCGTTACGTTATTAATAGTACGCTTTGCGAGATACGACGCACAGCAGTAAAATGACGGCGAGTCACTTGCATCAATAGTCGCACATACCGCACCTCAAACTGGGCACCTTACAGATCAAGAGTTCTTGGAACCAAGGAAAAAATGTTCTCAACGAGCCAGTACAGCACAGCATCATCATTTCTACTGATTTGTACCCTGTATACTATGTACATCGGACAGGCCAACCATCGCTGAAAACGCATTTTTTCAGGCTATCGAAGAATTACAACGCGCACTGGACGCAGAATGGTCACAGTCGAACAATCACTCACCCTTGTGAAGGGGACGCGAGAGTGCAAACGAGGTGACTGCAGAAAGCGCCACTAAGTTGCCGCCACTTCGGTCGTCAGCGGTCAGTACATCGAGGTACACGTCGGTCAAGTGCGGGCGTGACCTCAGGCATCCTTCCAAAATCCTCGCAGCCCTCAAATGGATTCGTGTATCGCCACCTGCTCCGATTCTCTCGTGGACATGCGCCTGGGCGCAAATGAGCCTGCGAACCCACTCTGGCACTTCAGCTCGAGCTTGCGTGGGTGCCGCAGTCTCAATCAAGACACGAGCGACGCGAAGGATTGCGAGCTGAGCTTTGCCGTCCGCAGCCAAAGGCACCATACCTGAAGTAGTTACGCGGGAGGTTCCCATTGGTTATCCTATGATACGGTATTATAGCAAATTCACGTTATTATAGCATATACAGGTACGTGGTACAAGGTATATAGGTGTCATTCACATGAAATCGTTATTTCTACCCGTCTACATCCAGCACATCCAGTGTCCGTGCTGATTCATCGTGCGAGTATATACCGAGATGCAACCTCTGTGTGGTCACAAAACTACGATACAGAGAAAAGATATCTGTACGTGTACTCGTACAGTAAAAACCGTAGGTGAGTATCACTTGATAGGAGCGAATGCGAGTTTCTGTTTTTGACGACGCCGAAAAAATAGGGTGCCCCAAACAAAGCCTGAAGCCCCCGCCGTTATGTTTGGTAGTATATGGTGAGGCGTTTTATTTGTCCGGCCAAGGAGCGGATTGGCTTACTAATTCCACAAATGTGTGTACTCGTAGCCATATGTTGTGGTTCGTTGGGTTTGTGTGAAGGTATTACCTACTGAGCTGGTCGGGTTTGTATGAGTTGGAACACCGCACATCTTTTGGCCTCAGTTCAACACCCTCGCGCTGAAAAGCTACTTGAATTTGTGCACTATCCGGTGTGTTTTATTTCCTGAAAGCGTGTTTTGATCCCCTCCCCGAAAGCATCGGAACGAACCGAATTGAATATTATTCGCAGCATGAATTGGTGCTGATGGGTTGTGGGAAACGATTAGACGCAGTACAGCCCGAGAACAGCAGTATATCTAGAAAGAGGATGAATAAGTGTTGCACCCTTTTTTCTTATTTGGGAAGACCGAACGGCCCGAACGAACGGGAACAAGTAGCATCTTACTTGATGTCAATGGACACTACCGAAGACAGGTGTGGACATCACTTTGCCGCGGCACATGTAAAAGTCACCGTACTGATTCAGCAGGTGAGGAGGCCCAGGATTCTGCATGGACCCAAACACGTTTTCTTACACAGGCACGGAACGGATAACCACCAGCAGCAGCCTCGTTCCGTTCCGCTCGTTTCCATGGTCTTTGGGGGGAGTTAAGACACGCCCTGATTTATGCTCATTTTTCTCTCTTCCTTTTTTGTGCTTTGGACTTCGATTTCGAATTGGAATTTCCGACGACGAGTTGTTTTCATCCTGCCTTTTCCTTTCGAGTATTATGCGGTCTTCTCGGTTTCTATGGCGACTCGTACAGCGTACCGCCTGTACCTGATACGTGCGCGATCTCCCTTGTTGTTTTGTCTGAGGTGTCCGATGTGGTATATTTATCATTTAGTATTTTTTGTTTTATTTTTATTTTTTCCCGTGGTATTCTTCCGCTTCAGAGTTGTTGGAGTCAGTCCTGCGACCACGGACTGCATTGGACTTTGGCCACGAGTTGACGATAATGACTTATATATATCTTCTAGTTTGTAAGACGTTTGCATAGTGCGATAGTTCAAGTTTATGCGAGGGAGGCGGTATATATATGTATTTTTTTATTCATTTTTTTACACTTTCACTTTCCAGCCTAACTCGTACCTGGTAGGAGGTTTTACCCTCGACGAGCTTCTGGGCAAACCGTGGTCACAGGTGTCTACCCTTGTCCCCCCCGGTACGTGCCTTACCCTTGTCCCCCCCGGTACGTGCCTTTATTTTTTGTCGCGCATAGGGTTCAGCATTTCCACTGCTCGTCGATTTTCATCGAATGTAGCTAACTCACGCTCTCGCGCTTTCCGCTAATCAATTTATTTTATGCAAGAAAAAGCCCCTGAGCATGTACTCGGTGGGACTTGAACCCACAAAACTGATCTTGATGGGCGCGCGGACTACCTACCAAGCCACCGGGGGTGCTATATATTACCTCGTTTCTATAGGTACTACTGTAATACCTGCTGGTACTCTGATCTGTACCAGACACGAAGAAGAGATTCGGAGGATAAAGCGAGAACGGCTCCACCTGAGTGCGGCAGCGGCACTTGACCCCTTTAGTACTGCAGTCCCGTTTTGGGGACAAACCGCTGTAACCAAAAGTAGTGTGTCCCCAAAAGGGAACTGCAGTCCTAAAAGGTTAGGTGGGATGGATATGTGTGTATTATTGATACAGATTTTCACCGCACTTATTACGTGGGGCCCCGCACCCGACGGAAACGCACTCGACGGAACCTTTTAGAACTGCAGTTCCCTTTTGAGGACCAGCCAGTCAGTTTCTCAGTAGTTTGTCCCGAAAACGGGACTGAGGTCCTAAAAGGGTCAAGTAGGGCCCCTACCGAACTGAAAAATCTACGGAATAAAGACCGAAAGGATAGACGTCAGCGTACGAGGTACCAGGTACTACTGTGGGGAGGGAGGTACACAAGGAAACGAGAAGGGAACCGGAAGAGAGGGAGGATAGATGGAGGGAGGATAGATGGAGGGAGGGAGGTAGGGAAGAGCGGGGCAGGGAGGGAGAGAAGCGGCAAGTAGTCACGGACGGAGGACAGCCTTTGTAATTGCCGTGCCGCTCATCGTTTGCAGCACAGCAGTACAAAAATAAATTTCACCCAAATCCACTCGAGCATAG
>JBBMHQ010077909.1:0-12009 GCA_037834295.1 Postelsia palmaeformis
TGGCCAACCTGCTGAGCGAGGCCAAGCTCCGCAAGGAAAAACGCCGGAGCGATGGCTCGATGGAATCCAGGCAAGCCGTGGGAAGGCACACTATGGTTGGTGGTGAACACGTCGCCGCGATAGGGGTTGCAGTACTTTTTTTGCCTTAAAAGGCAAATAATGTGGCTCCATATGAGTAAATCGCCCTTTGTCGCTGGGAATACCGTCTGTGCTGCAATACATGTTATTGAGCTGTTACTGTACGCTATGTGGAACAGTGCCGCCGTACTCTAGGGGTTGTACTTTAATGCTTGCCTTCTGAAGCAATATTATTTGACCGGTTGAACTTCCAAAGTGAACAGCTATTGGTATACCGGCTACAACGATAAATTGACCACAGTAACATATTTTTACGAGGACTGCTTGAGTCACGCTTCGAACAATACGTTGAACCCCAGATATGCAAGAGCGTTAGAAAACGAGCCACTATGCTGTTTTTAAAAGCCTGGGGTCCAAGCCTACGTCCATGGTTTTTCAAAAGTCAGTGTGGACTTGCTGCAGGTATTGGGATTGTTTTATCATGAGCATGCCCCAGGAGCAAGTACAGTAGGTGCTACGTGAGACCCCTACTTCAGCAGTGGTTGGTATTGCCGTAAGGCGTTCCAGAGGGTGGGGAAAACGCGATACGGGTGGAACGGTCTTTCGAGAGGAACACCCAGATACGAGGTGGTCGTCGTCTCTGTGCTTGAGAGAAGGAGTAGCTGTGGAAGCGGGTTATCATATTTTAATTCGGGTATTGCCATTCATTTCCTGGGTGTATTGATGATATATGTGTGTGATTGCGTTTTTTTGAAATTTTTTTTCTCCGGCAGCAACAGGGCGGTGATGAATGGCGCTCTCTGTGTTACTTTCCCCGTTGACTCTATATAGAAGACCACTGAAGAGAGAAGGCAACCTCTGCCCCATGCAAGTTCATCCAAACGATCCGACACGATCGATACCAACTATTTGCCGGCAGTCACCAAAAACATACGGGTATTATACCAGCGAATCGTATGGTTCTACATCCTTGCAGTAGTCGATCACCTCGCCGCGTGGATCGCACTACGTACCGCGCGACAGGCTCGACCCGGAGATTTTGCCTCACGACTTCGACCCGGGATACGGCGACACCCCCCCCGATAGCGCGAGGCTCGAGGACAACTTGTTCGGGGACCTTATCGGCTGCGATGCCATCAAGATCCAGCTGAGGAGAATCAGGTCCACGATTGTACATGCCGAGAAGGTCGGCCGCGACCCTCGCCAGGTGGGTGCTGCGCGAACTATATGTTGTCCACACTGTATTGAGTTGTTGACAGTCGTTCGGCTGTATAGGCATTTTATCATATCGAAAGGCCTTGTACCGCCAGACGGGTACGCCACCATGCGGGCGCGCAGCTTTCTCACCGCCCCTCTCCCACCAGAGATCTGCGATGGCACCGAACGTCTTTCGGAAGGGTCTCTGCCGCTACAGCTTCGCCGCACTTGGCGTTCGAACAGCTTTGCCGCCCTACTGCTTGGAGCCTACCGTGTAGCTCAGACTAGAGACACGACGAACGCAATAACTCGGAACAGCTATTACTAGTCGTGGTCCTAAACGTCTTCCGTCACGGAAGGCAACCTAACGAACCAAGTGAACCACATGCACCGTCAGCCTCTGTGCTTCTCGATCGAATGCACGAACAGTATATGTGTTATGGTGCGTAGTCTCAACAATGTCCGCTCACGCACAATGCTCTGCTTTCTTCCTCCTGCTCACGTTCTTCCAGACGTTGAACCTGAACTTCCGGTTCACCGGCGCCCCGGGTACAGGCAAGACCACCATTGCCCAACGCCTCGGTCGCATGTTCAAGCAACTAGGCCTTCTCCGTTCGGACGAGGTGGTGTCCTGCTCTCCGTCCGACTTTACCACCGCGTGAGTGCGTACGTAAGCTTAACTACCAACTTGAGGGGAGAACTATTATGCGAGTGGCACGGCCTGGATAGGGTTCAGTGGTGCAAATAAAGCCCGCTGCTGTTGTCGGTTGCTCGAAGCACAATTTGAGCTCGGGAACATGAGTTTGCACTCACTGATTGTTGAGTTTAGAACTATAGCCTACGACTATGTTGTGTTTAGTTCTGTCAATGCACTTTATTTCCTGCTGCATTTACACTACTACTTGGTGCCGACAACGCGCGTTTCTTCTCTTTAGTGTCCGACTTAGCAATGGCTAGAGCCCGCAGACAAATATGACACCTCCTCCAATGCATTGTCCCATGCGGTGCACACATCGTGAACTCGGTTCCGCTTTTTTTCGCACTGTCGTAAAACCACACGGCTGGGGTTTGTAGCTACATCGGTCAAGCCGCCATCAAGACAAAGGGGATGATGGACAAAGCTATCGGCAAGGTCCTCTTCATCGATGAGGCATACGGCCTAAACCCCAACCAAGCGGGGTCACACGGGGCGACCTTTATGCAGGAGGTGCGAGGAAGGTTGACATTTCGTCGGGCGTAGCTTTACACCCGTGACATACAAGATGTAAAGGTAGTGTGGCACGGTTTGGCTATATCATTTTTGACTGGTGGGACTCCTAGAGGGCACTGAAGACCAACTTAATGAAACCTTGCCTAGGTCATGGGCATTGCTCATCCTGGCTCATGGTCGATCTTGAATTGGGTAAGATGGAGAACCTCCTCCGTCCAGAAGCCTCAGAAAAAAAGCATTGTCTCTTTCCTGCAGCGACCAGTATTTGATCACTGAGCACCAGTACAATAACCCAAAAAACATCCGCGTCCAGGCCTTCCAGGTCATTCGCCCCCCGTCTCATCTCTTCCTGCCTGCAACCCTATCCAGCCAGCATGCTTGGGGTGGATATTGCACGCTCAAAGGCGATGACGGGCGTGATTCGGCCTGCTATCTTGAAGCTTTGATCTGTTTCTCCCCCTTCTTTTCTTCTGGATGCTATATTGTTTGACTTCCTTTACAGGCTGTAGACCAGCTGGTCCAGTGTCTCACGGACGACAAGTATAAGGGAAACATGGTGGTCGTCGTGGCTGGGTACGCCCGTGATATAGACGGCCTCATGAAGGCTAATCCGGGACTAGCCAGCCGCTTCCCGGAGACACTGCACTTCCCAAGCTTCGACGTGGAGGACTCCAGCCGCTTGCTCGAGGCCGCATTGAAGAAAGGGTTCAACACGGACCTCACGCCCGACGCTGCGACCACGCTGCCCGAGCTGCTACCGGCTTTAGTTCAGGTGAGATCGAGTCATAGCCGGCCACAGAAGGAGCGATCAGGACATGTTCCAAGTTCCACTTTCGATGTATATCAGTTTGTATCTTGCTCTCTTTTCCCTCTCATCTCAGTTCTCTATCTCAATCTTCAACACTATTTCTCTTTTCCTCGTTTTCTCCCCCCCTCTCGCCTTTCGGGGTTGATGAGTAGCGTCTTTCCAGGCACCATTCCTGTCTGAGCACCAAGTATACGTTGTTCTCGCATTTTAACAGCCAGTCCGTGGTCTCTTTTCTTCCGGCCCTACACCGATCTACTAGCGAGCACGAAACGGTACCATGCCGTACCTCACCATCAAGTTGCCTTAAAACTGTCGCACGCCTCTAGCTTTACTAATCGCTGTAAAGTTCGAATGCCGTTCTGCCGGCGAAGAACAACTCGATAGGCGGAGGGAACGGTCGAGGAACCGCATTCATCCCGTTCTTTTTCTATCCCCAACCCTTGTGGATGCCCACGCGCAGGCCCTCCGCTTCGGCAACGGCCGTACCATCACCGACCTAGCACAGCGGATCTTCACGGAGATCGGGATGAGGGTGGGCGACGAGAGCGATGGCAGCATCGATTTGCGCATCCGTAACTGCCAAAGCGACCCGAGGGCTTCAGCCGACGACGTTCGCCGTTCTGCCGACGCCGTGCTAGCTCAGATGGACGATGGTGGTACTGGCGACGAGCTTACCGTGCAAGGCGCTAACGGGGGCAGCGCTTTTCCTATTGCTCCGCTCGACGGTAGCAGCGAGGCGGCCAAGACAATGGCCACGACGGCATCGACAGCGATGCTGCCTCCGGAGGAGATGGCGTGCGACAACTACTCCGTAGAGAAAGGAGAGGGGAAGGGAGACTGCAACGACGCTTTTTTCGACCTGGACCTGTTCCTTAAAGAAAACGACATACACACCCTGCAACGAGCGTGCGAGATAGCGGGCATTCCCGACGATAGCCCCAAGCTCAGCGAAGACACCGAGGGCCTTCGGCACGTCCTCCTCCTCCCCTCGGCGAATGGAGGGATGGGCTTTTCCACGGCACAAGCGCAGGCGTTTCTGCAGAGGGTGGGCACCGACAGAGCGGCACTATCGCACCTCGGAAAGGAGGCCCTGGATATTGCGGCAAAAAATGATTCCGACGAGGCTGACGCCAAGCGCGCGGCGGAAGAGGCGGGCGCTGAGTTCGACGAGGCAGAGTCCTCCGGAGGGTTCGATGACGAGATGCTCGCCCTCCTGCTATTGGCGAAGCGGGCCAAGGAGGAGGCTTTGAGGAAGCTCGAAGAGCAGAAGAGGGTAGAGCTAGCGAAGGAAGTGGCGGCGCAAACCGCTATTCGGCGAATGGGAGTGTGCGTAGCAGGCTTCAAGTGGCACCGGATCGAAAGCGGCTGGAGGTGCGCAGGAGGCAGCCACTTTCTGTCGGGGAATGCTGTCGCTGCTGAAATAGCTCGTGGGAAAACATCGTAGCAGTTGTTGTGAGATAGTGACTGTGTTTTGTTCGGGCAAGACGGGCGACCATATCCCACTGAGAATCCGACGGCAAAATAGCAGCAGCACTCGGGAGCGTGCTGTAAGCGCTAAACGTCGTTCATTTTGCGAGGCGCCGGTACGTCAGATGAATGTCCTTTAGTTGCGTATTATATTGTATAAACGAGTAGGGCCAGTCATGATCAGTTGTTCAGGTCTTTTACTCACCAGGACAGTCTCGGCTCCCCGTGTGGGGACTCGGTACCGACCATTCAAAAATTTGCTCATCTGCAGTACACCGCGACAACTGCGGTAGTGTCAGCAAGCGAGGGAGTTGGTGCTTACAGTAAAACCGTGGGAACATATGCCATGGCGAAGAGCTGCCGCTTACTGGGCAGCGGTGGAGCCCAAATCTGTTACGTGTACCGTAGGTAGACGTTGGACGGAGGACAGGCACATGAGGCCTGAGGGAGTTTAGTACGAACTGCATGCTATTGATACCGTCGGCGGTCATCCATGTGGCTCACTCGCGCGAGCTGGTTGTCCGTGCAAGCGATATGTGTGCTGTAGAATAACCCCGGCTTTTGATTATGGATGCCCGACGTCGATGAAAAGTGAGATGAGCTGCGTCCATTCTGCAAGAATGCTGCTGGATCGTTGGGGCTTGGTTCTCGTCACACACATACGCGGCGTCTGACGTTCTGTTTCATTGACGTTGGAAGGCTTCTTGGATAGGTCTCGGTTTGCAGTATCGTCGACCGATTTTGACACCAGCTTTCGGCATGCATTGGGAAGCCCTCTGCGTACATTTTCGTTTGGAAGTGCGTAGAGGTATGTTACAAATGACAGCGACATTATCCCACAACAGGGAACAAAGTAGTTCGACATCCCGTGGCGCGTGCACAACGTATCCGTGCCAGTACTTCCTTCAGTGTATCGTGTTTCGTGCTGTGTACACAGTCTGGTTTGTGTTCGGTCTCATGTGCGCTAGGAGGTACGCTATTCGACGCAGACGCCTAGCGCTCGCCAAGTTTGAAAACAAGCGTAGCAGCAGCAGCGAAGCTGGCTTGAGTTTTCCTTTTACGTGGCGCAAATAGTGGAAAAAACGTTGGCTGTCTCACCCCTTGCACCACGCGAGAGAGAATAAGTCCCACCACCCTTTCTAGGAGAAAATACTCCTGACTGCGCTCACGGTCGATGGATGCATATCATACGACGGTTTTGCCCTGTGTTTCGGTTATCGGATGAACATGTTGTCATGTGTTACGTTGAACGAGTGTGTGCCTGCGGCTGAAGGTGATACACCGTAGCATACCGGTAAAAGGTACCAGGCATAAAAGAGGAGCGTTGGTACCCAACGACAGATACGGCACCGGAACCTGTTTCTAGTCGGACCTTCGAGAGGCTGGCCTCTCGCGTTTGCGCAATCCATTGAACATGCTAGGAGGGTGATGCAACATGCACACACACGCGTGGCGAGTCACTCGGTTGGGTCGTGGTGATTTGAAGGCCGCACCAAGTTCAGCGTTTGACGCGCGCCGGGGGCAGACAAAAGTTGCATCACACTGATTTGGCACAGTCGGGTGGTACGGATATGCAACAGTTACAGTAGTGTTTGAGAGAAATGGTGCAAGTAGTGCCAGTGGTGGGGAAATACCTGATACACGTTTTTTTTTTCGCCGTGTCAAATGCAAATAACAGAAGAGGTAGCTACCAGCATCTTGAAGGTATGAGACGTGGAGTTGCATGCTTGAAGAGCAGCAGCTTGGGACCAAGGAGGAACCATGTAAAGTACCACCCCGTCACCCCCTGGGAAAGGGGAGGGAGTGCCGATGTCTCGTTGACGAGGCATCAAACTCGGACATATTTTACGAGTGATAGTGCTCGGCTCTATTCACTTGTAGCAATCTATCAATATTGCTTTTTGCGATACACTACAAATATGTGATGTGCCATCGCCGAGTGGTTGCTGATATTACCACCGCACAGCCAACTCGACGAACCGAGACCAGCCTCGAACAAGTTTTTCCTTCGTGTTTTTCGGGAATTGTTCGGCGTAGTCAGCCTCGACGCTCATCATGCTGCACCTTTTGAGGCCGGATGGCAAACGCTTAAAAAAAGTCTCGAGTGAACCAACAGTGCGGTAGTACTCATATTGCCATGCATCAGACCGTGTCACACGTCGCGACGACAAACTTGCGGAATCATTTACGTAGTTTCGACCCGTCTGCTCTGAACGGCAGATTTTCCTGTTCGAGAATCGTTTCCCCGATGGAAAGAAGGGTCACGAATATTGAAGTTTGGCTGCTAACACGGGGAACCAGAGTGAACAGGACGTAGGTTACACACAAAAGCCTCTATATATATTACACCCACTTTTACCAACGATATTTTTGTCCTATTTTTCTGCGTAAATCGTTCTCATTAGTGACGGCCATCGATGGCACCAAAAGCACAAAAGCGGCAAATTGGCAGTCTTGAGATATGTATTGAAGGTTGGTCATGCAAGTCGGGATTTCGTGGGCGGGCGGCACGTTGCCCCTAGATACCATTTTTTTTCACACAGTCTGTTCTTCGTACCTGTCAAGATTGGTTGCTGTGACTTGTGTTGGTGGGCCGATACCTACTGTATCACCAACAAATATTTGTTCAAGGTTAAACTTTTACCCAGAGGGAGGGAATCACAAGTCTTAAAACACCAAATAAATAACGGAAATCGATTCTCGTTTTCATCGGAAAGACAGTAGGTAAATCGGTTGTTTCTGGCTGTATACTGCCTGTCTGCCAGCCGTCGACGTTCCTCGCCACGCGTCGAACTTTTTTATTATACCGGTATCTCCCTAGGACATCCTCCGCCTTTGGCGCTGTTTCGGGGTTCGCTCTGCGAACCGCACGTCGTACAGTTCGAACCATATCTTGTTCGAGTTCGTACCGGTTTGATTCGGAACTGCTTCGCCCCAACTGACTGTAGCGCAGGCGGTCGAGACCCTCCCTCGCACGATGCGGGTGTAAAATCACCCTTGCCGATACGTTGGGCAGTGTGGTAAACCCGAGAAAGTGCGCGTGGACAACATCTCGGGTCGGTACGCCTATTCTACACGACCTAATGTCTCCGTAAGGATCTTTCACGCCCACATCTGGAGGGGGGCAGGGGTGTGCTGGATAGGAGAGGTGTACTCGATATCATGCATGGCCACAGTCGTTTGACCATAGATCCTCGCATCCCTATTATGGTGGGACGGAGTAGTAAGTCGGGTTTCCATCGACCAGGCAGACGTTGTTTTCACCAAGCGCGAAGCGCCGTGAAGTGTCCGTCGAGTCACATGGAGGGTGAGCTGCATCCTACTAAAAACCGCTTGTGAGGCGGCCTTGCGTTTGGATTACAGTAAATTTACTTTCCGGTGTAGGCCCTTCTAGAAACAGCTATGGGAGCACTATGTAACTGCCTTTTAGGTGCCCTTACATAAACACTACGTGATACGACCATTCCCACTTGTGCGGAGTAAATTTCGGTCGCCTCGAATAAAACGATATACCTAGACAACCAGATGTGACCGACCGCCGAAAAAAAAGAAACTGACCTTGATTGTCTAGCTCAAGTAGTGAGCGGCATGCTTTACAGTGTCGTTGCCAACCGACGCTGACTAAACCTTTATCAAAGGGGGGGGGGTGTAACCATTATCATGCATAGTCGTGGTCATATGACCATTGTTTTGAAAAATTTCGCTGTCCACAGCCGGAGAGACAAGGGTGGCCTCGTTGAAGTGCGTACCACTCCCAGGACTACGGTAACAAAGGGTTGCGTCCAATCCCAGGGTAACTGCTGTGGGATACACCCCCACAGTCCATACATATGTACGTAGAAGGAGGGGCTGAACCGTAGACCGTGAGCCATAGCACGTCGGAGGACTTGAACTAGTGTAGGTGGATTCGCTAAAACGCCGGTCCGGGGCGTTTCGACCCCTGGGTTCGCCCGTGGGCGTGGGGGTAAAGGCCTGCACAGGAGATTTCTCCAACCATCGTCGTAAAAAAATGGCCACTTTTTAGGAAGCGCTCGAAAGGTGCTCCCGAAATAATCCAGTGGCGACCACCCCTTTGCCCTGGTGGGTGTGACTGCTCCTGACGTCGTGCAGGAAACCAAGAGTACAACTTACAAGCTCTGCGGAGAGCGACTACTACATATGTACGGTCCGACGCAACAACCATCAAGCTCTTTTCTCCCTGAAGACACGCGTTTCTCCACTTCTAATCGAGGATAGGTGCACTCGTCCCATAGCAAAACCGACGGGAAAGCCCGACACTGAGTATAACCCACCTTGACTTTCGAAGGTGTAACTAGTGCACGCCTTGTACCCTACGTTCAAGTGTGCGCCCCACAGGGAGAGCCGCCCGAATCGGACTATCACCTCGCGATCGCGTATATCTGCATTCCCGGGCCGCTTCGCGCCTAATCGCCGTAAGCGCGAGGGAGCATGCGACGACGTGGTTTCGATCCGCCATATGGTGGATGACATCTCCGAGCAGACTTCATATTCTACAACAATGGTATCTTCAACCCCCCCGGCCTGGTCTCTCCCAGCGTCAGACGTTGACTTTTTAGCATGGCCTAGAGTTGACTTTTTGCCATCCATCGCGGTCAATACTATGCGCTCCCTTTCATGTCTAGCGCAAATAAACGTTAAACGTCGAGAGAGGGGCTGATGTGAGAACGAATAGGATACGAGCGTACACGTAGAAAAAAATATAAGGGCAGAAAGAAGGCGAGGCAGAAAACAGTGGCGTACCCCCCCATAACGTGCAGTCCCCACTGTTGTACGACCCTTGAAGGAAACCGTTATAAGCCAACTATTTTGGAACCGCACAGAGTTAACAAGCACAAATTTTTGATTATCTTATTTCAAGTAAGGTTTCCAAACGGGAGTCCGGTCGATAAACGAGTTGAACCGATGTAGTCCCTTTGCGACTGGACTCCCGCTTGGCTGATTTCTGTTTTGAAGTTAACCCTCAATGGGTGCGTGTTCGCAGCGCGGTTCTGCAAGAGCTAAACCCGCGAGGGTGGGACCTGTGTTACGAGTGCTCAGCGGGCGTAGTAGCCAACTGATGCGTTATACCAAAGAGGCCGCAAGTTTCCACTATACAAACTGCTTTCTGAATGACGGGGCTTCTAACCCCAAGAACGTCGGAATGATTCCAATCTTGTCTTGAAAAAATGACATTTTCCTATACTTCGACCATGAGACTATTCATCCATAAGCAATTTGAATTTAGCTTGAGTCAGGCGTTGGGTGAGGTTTGGGGCTCCTCAGGTGAGGGGCCTCAGAAAAAATAGTGTAAACCTCTATCATAGAACGCCTCCACTCGAAAAGCAAACGCGTTCGAGTGGTCGTTTGAAGGGTGTCGTAGCCAACTAGAACATGCCGCGTATCAAGGAGGCGATCGGCCCGGCTTTTCTTCAACCGTCTCACCGAGATGAATGCGGAAGGGAACAGCAACACAATGCTGGTAGACGCGTGCTATATGAACCTGTGTAGCGAGTACTCAGCGGGCGTTGTAGCCAACTGGCGCGTTCTGCTCTTAAGGTGCTTCAAAAAAAAAATAGAACGGCCTACACTCCTCCCAGTGTCAACCCGAAAACAAAAACAAAACCTGTGCGTTGGGATTTATTTGTTGGCACGAAAATACGAAAAAGCGACTACTTTTTCATAACCGTATTTTACGTGTTTTCAGTATACTTTTCAGCTGTGTGAGTCTCGCAGTTGGACGGTGGAGTGTCGAGGTTCGCTTCAAACAGACGAAACACAAACAGTAAGTAGTAGTTCCAGTTCCAATCAGAAATATTGTCTCATACGGCTGAAAACAAGTAGCGACCCCTATCACACAGCGCACGTCTCGAATACACATGCCACATACATGCAGACGATCGAGTTCGTGCACACCTGCGCGGGACTGCCAGTGCCCTCAGCCCTCAGCGGTAAGGTCATCCGGCATCTGCAGCGAAACCCAGGGTCCTCCTTCTGGCGACATATTCTGGAGCCGCATGGCCTCCCACGCGCGTGCTTTTTTCCCCGCTGAGAATGCGGATGCTGAAAGTCGAGGTGCGTACTGCAGTCGAAACTCTTGGCTGGACGGGGGCGTCACGCCGAACCCTGAGCAAGACTCACAACGGCGAGCTTGCGGCAGGCCCGCCCTTTTAGGGCCCTTTTGATGCCTCGCCTAGAAGAGCCCTTTTGATGCCTCGACTAGAAGGGCCTTTTTGATGTCTCGGCTAGAGCGGACTGACGTGGCAAGTATAGGACTGTCCGTTTATAAAGGATAGACCGCTGGCTGAACTACTCAGTGTGGCTTGAATCGCTCAGTGACTTATCCTTTATGTACGAAAAAGCAATGTTCGAGTTCCTTGAAGATCGCCAACTTGGTAGCATTGATCTTTGGGGCATCTCCCTCGTCACGTACTAACACCCTGGCATACGCATTCAAGATGGCTCGAGCACGCACGCTCGAAAGCTTGCCAGCTAACAACACATGAAATCGTCGAGAATCGAACTTGCGAACGTTCACTCTGGCGGTTATGTAACACTGTATCAACTAGCCTACTGTAGTTAGTAGTGCTACAGTGCTGCACAGCAAACCTGGGCTCGAATAAAAAAACAAACCATCGCCTCTCTGCTTTTTCAATGGACTCGCGAACGCGTGGCCCCATCGCAGTGGGCAAATCTCTTCTCCAGCGCCAGCGACTGCTTCCCCCGATACTCCGAAGGATCGATCACATGTTTTCCGCGGACAACCGCACACTGTGCCTCCTGCTGCTACAAATATCTCCTGGACAACTCGCCGACAAGCCAGCGCGAGCTTCTACTACCAAGCAAGGCTCTCAGGGCAGAGCCTACAGATAGGCCAGGAATCCGCTTCCGAGGCCCCCGCAACAGAGATGTATGTGCAAGCTGGCAGCAAAGCTCCACCCTCTGCTACCACCCCCCTATGTTGTCATACCGTTTGATGCCTTTCTGGAGTGTGGCAGCATACCCTCCAACCTCTATCACGGAGGGGCCATAGTGAAGATGACCTACGGCACACACATAAAACACATACTAGTTTTCGCACCATTTTTACTCACAACATTTGGTCCTGTTTACTACAGTATAGCTCCCAGCAATAGTAAAAAATGGCCAAATGTATAGATTTATGTGTGTACCGTAGTTCCTACCTGGGTATTTAGAATGCCCCCCCCCCCCGTAACGACTGGTCGGTGAGAACCCGACATGCTCCGTCCCG
>JBBMHQ010077920.1:0-12009 GCA_037834295.1 Postelsia palmaeformis
CCCCCCCCCCCCCCCCCAACAAAAACACAGTTATTTCTATCGATGAAGACCACTCACTTATCGTCCCCCCCCTCCGACTACGGCCATGCATGAGATCGAGTACACATATCCTATCGAGTACACTCCCCCTCTATTTCCTGCCGTCTTGCTCTCCCACCGCCCGCCTCCCCGCGTGGTGTTTTTTTTTCCGTCGAACCACAACAAGTCCCTTGCGCTCGCCCATGACAGCTTACCCACCATGCCCCCCCCTACCTCCCTCGTCCCAACCCGACGTTCCCCGTCGCAGCATTGTAGACATGCGAGGGTCTATGGCCATACAACTACGGTCATGCAGGACACGAGTACACCCCCCTCCCTCTCGTCCCCCAGATGCACTCCCCCTGTTTGAACTCCACCCCCCCACTAGGTTGGCGTCGTTTGGCAACGACACTGTAAAACATGCCGCTCACTACGTGAGCTAGACAACCAGGGTACCGATTTATTGTCGTTGTTTTTTTGGCGGTCACCGACAGCTGGTTGTCTAGGTAGATCATTTGTGCGAGGTAAAGAACCTTTACTCCGCGCAAATAGTTGATCGTCTCACGTAGGGTTCATGGCAAGGCACCTAAGAGGCAGTTACACGGTACTCTCATTGCTGTCTCTGGAATTGCCCACGCCGGACATTGAATCAACTCATTGAAGCTGTCATCCGTATGTAAGTCCGCCTCGCAAGCGGTTCTTAGTAGGATGCAGCTCACCCCTCATGCGACTCGCCAGACACCTCACGGCGCTTCGCGCTTGGAGCAAGCAAGGTATGCCTGGTCGGTGAAAACCCGACATGCTCCGTCCCAACATTGTAGGGATGCGAGGGTCTATGGTCATACGACTACGGCCATGCATGAGATCGAGTACATATCTCCTATCGAGTACACACCCCCCCCCCCTCCTCCCACCCGCCATCACGTAAAGTGTATCACCCCTGCCCCTCCCCCGATTTACTCCCTTTGTTTGTGGGTTTGACAAAAGCACCAGCACGACAGCGACAGAAACATGGTAAACACCCGACGCAGAAAGAAATACCGATCAAACAGCAGGCCGCAACAACGACATGTAAAAAAAAGCGAAGTGAAAAAAAATCAATGGAAGAAAAAAAAAAACGCCGCCAGTGACAGGACATCAAAAGGACAGCGACAAAAAACAACAATGCCAAAAAGCTAATGATACTATCATGGGGAGGAGAACGACAATGAAAAGACAAGACGGACGAAACACCAAATGTCAAGTTTTCGCGATGAGCTCGGTTGTCTCTTGTATCACAAAAATATGTGACCACACAAGACTTGCAAATTCTTCCTCTCTGGGACATTTCACCAGAATGGACACTGGGGTGCCGTCGCGCTTGTTGGGCAGAAAGGAGGCTTTACTGTGGACCCTTTTAGGCCTGCAGTCTGGTTTTGGGGACGAACCACTCGAATCCCTACTAGTTTGTCACCAAAACCGAACTGCAGTCCATTGAAGGGTCGAAAGAACCAGGAACAAACACCAACAGACGGAGAACATCGCCAAAAAAATCAGTCACGGCTAACAGGGACAAAGAACAGCATCGCTAGAGACAACACAGGCGACAACCACCAAATACTTGAGGGCGGCAATGTAGCACATCCTCCGTTCGACTGTTTCCTATGCGATTTGTTGAGACTTTGAGCTCCCCGATTTTGACCCGATCGCACTTTCAGCCGTGTAATTTGCAGATCGAAAAAATCCTCCCAAGCGGGAAAATCCAATTTAGTATGCCGTGCAGAGATTCGATCAAAACACCGAGAGACGAGCTGCTGCTGTTGTGGTCTGCCGCCGCGAAGAGACTCGCCGAGTACGCTGCACTGCGCGTAGGACTCACATATGAACGTCCGAGCCCACGCTGGCTGTCTCTGGTCTGGTGGCGGCTACGTAGAGTCAACCTGTCTAGTAAATTGTATATCACACCGTGACTGACTGCTGCTCCTGCTGCTGCCGCTGCTGTCTACGAGTACGTATCCACGGAGAGGTGCGCACCGAGTGCGCTGCTCTTGGTGTCTAGGCTTGAGCCCGCTCCAGCCGACTGTAGTCTGGCCACGGAGAGACGCGCCGCGCGCCTACTGCGCGTCGGGTGCGAAGCAACGTCGCTATCCGGCTGTGTCACCATCCAACTCATCGATCGTTCTCTTGCTTCTTGCTGTCTCTCGTGGATAACATTGACTTAATGGCAATGGCATTATTCGATTTGAAAGTCTGATGGCCCAAGTTGTCGGATTGTGCCCCAAAATCTGACAACTCGGGCCATTGGATTCCCTGATCAATAATAATCCGGTCGGGCTCCGCATCTTTGGACTATAAAAGCAGGTGCTTTCATTCTTGGGATCGAAAACTACAAATCTGAAGCTCGAAATCGAACCGCACAGGAAACAGCCTTACGCGATCAAGTAGCTAACAACAGATGAAAAATAGCAGAAACGTAGGAACGTAGTGACAAATCCCATGACCACGGTGAAGAAAAAAAGCACGACTGAAGAACACCGACGCAAACTAAATACGACGACAAGACAACATATACACACAGACAACACAATCACTACGGACGGGACGAGCACAACTAAGAGCGGCAAACCCCAAGCACCACAGCGGCATCTGCCATGAGAGCGACAAAAGCAACCACTACAAAAGCCACAACAGCAGGTGGCGGCAACAGCTTGTTTGCGAATAATTTGGTTGGGCTGTATTTCTTGTAGTCTGTTACTTACCAGGTACATAATACTCCGTTTAAAACTCAATCCACGAGAAAAAACAGCCGCGGGGAAAAACGATCAAAATGACGTTTTAAACCGAAGTATGACGTTTTCAACCAGAGCATTCTTGGGTTGGGTGACTCTGTGGGTTGGTTAGCCAACAGAGCAACTTTTGATTCGCGTGTTTGACCAATCAGCTCCTCACGATTGTCGGTTTCGGATGAGTGAATCAGGCAACCCAATGGGATTACCGCAAACACTCTAACAGCAACAACGACCACAACAACACAACCAACAACAACCACCCCAACTACAACGACAGCAACGCCAACAGCAAAAAAAAACAGATAGCCACCTGCAGCAGGTCTTCTTTCAGCCGGTCCTGCTCTTCCTGTGCCGCCAAAAACGCCTCCACGTCCCACTTGTTACCCCCGGCGCCGCTATGCCCGTACCCCGTCCCCGCCGCCCAGTACTTCCTGCTTATTGATCAAAGGTGGTTGGTGATTCGTAGCATTTGGTGTCTGTTTAATCGGGGCTGGTGGTTATTGGGGAATGCCGATTGTGGATAGGTTGGGTGACTGGTAGGGCTATGAGTAAGGCGTGCCTTGGAGCGACGTTATCAAGAAGGCTGGTCACTAGTTGGGCAGCGCTGTGAGCCAACTAACTGACTTAGTGTGAGGGCTGTGAATGAGACATGCCGTGGCTAGAACTCCTTGATCAAGTTAGTCACTGGTAGGGTAGGGCAGGCCAGTCATCAAGGGCATGAGTAAGCCATGCCTTGGCTGGATTTCATTGACAAGGCTGCGTCTTACCAACAGTTGGGTGGCGTAGTAAGCACTGAATTGGTTTCCTCTCAAAAACACCCACGAACACAGCTATACGTCGAGCAACAAACACCCCCGGCAGACACTGAGATGCAGAACGGCGTAAAAACATCCTCAGGCAGCTGTAAGCATTACAACTACGATATCTAGCCAACTACCTGGTCTTAACTACTATTATAGTCGGCGACTTATACGAATGTAATCCAACTCACTGCCATATGAACTCAGGCTGGTGCTTACTAGTTAATGTCGATTGGTGCTTGGCGGTGATCGGTACCCTGCCCCCGCCGCCGAGTACTACCTGCTCATCGGTCAAATGACACATATGAATAGGGGACGATTACTAACTGTCCCCTACTAAGAAAGCCTTATTTGTGGTGAGCAGTTGGTGCTGATTGGCGATTGGCGAAAGGCAAACATGTCGGTGGGCGATCTACAGTACTGCAGTGCTTATGCGTTTGACCCGTCAGAGCCTCTTCAGGTTTTATATGTCTAGCACTGCTTCCAAGGTAGGGAGTTCCTTGACGGCTGTCCGTCAAGAGGCAGCAGTGCGGCCACCTGACATATTGCATACTACTGTAGTTCTAGTGGGGTAGACCCTTGACGACTGTCCGTAAAGCGGCAAGAGCGCCGTCAACCGACCTATGGTATACAGTATTAGTTTCAGTGTTTGGGTTATTTGACAGCTGTCCGTCCATCAAGCAGGGGTGAGAGCACCGCCAAGCGATCTATTTTATACCAGGTACTAGCTTAATGTCGGATTCCCTTCGCGGCTGTCCGACATGGGCATTAGTGCCGTCAACCGACATATTTCATACTAGTCCTAGTGCTGGGCTCCCTTGCAGCTGCCCGTCAAGGAGCAAGGGTGCCGTCAACCGGTATATAATATACTAGCCTCGGTGTCAGTATTTCCTTGACGGCTGTCCGTCAATGGGCGAGAGTGCCGTCAACCGACACATTTTATATTACAGAAGTTTTACGTGTGTGAGGGGGTCCTCGACGACTGTCGGTCGAGGGGCAACAGCACCGTCAACCGACATATTTTATACTATTGGGGTTCCTTGACGGCCATCCGTCAGGGCGGAGGAGCGCCGGCAATCGGCATACTGTCATGTACCAAATGGACTTTTTACCCGGAATACTTTTCTACCCTGGCCGTGGGTCCCTTCTCCCGCTCTCGGCTGTGGGACGTGCAGGGGGCTCGCGTGTACAACACGGCGCAAGTGTGGGCCCGGGCCGGGCTCGGGTAGCGCGTGCTCTGGGTGTTCAAAGTCGCAAAATCTGGCAGATAACGACAGGGAGGTCTTCCGCTCTGCTAGAGCCAAGCAGGCCCATGGGAAACCCCGAGCTGTCCTTGTTCCATTTTTTCACCACTGCAGCTTGCTGCTTTTCTCAAGTACCGCAGCAGCCCTCCAGGGCTAGGCAGCCACGGTGGGACAGCAGCGCTTGAAGCTTTTCCCTCTGTGGCACCCACTAACGGTGCCGCTGCGTCCGTGTTGTCGAAAGCGTGCGTGTGCGTATCCTACAGCAGTAGGAACCGAGACGTCAGGTGCAGTTTCAGCACTTTTTTTCTACATGGTGTTATCTGCTTCTTCTGTTTGCTGTGTACCTATGCAGGCATCACACGCTGCGGCTGTAAGCTATACATAGCTGTCGACGTTGTAGCGTCCATAGTGCAGGTAGCAGCAGCAACTGTACTTCGAAGTCTTATTTTCGTGACACAGCTACACAGGCTACTGTGTTGGTGCGTGTGCCTTCCTGTGGGCGTGCAATTCTCAGCACTAAAGGCTGAACAATTTCAACATGCAGTTCCTCTGAATGTCAAGATCACCCGTACAGTACGTATAGCAACGGTTTAGCATCAACAGCAGCATCGGCCGGTGCAACACCAGCAAACCTCTCACATGGGCTCATACACATAAGAACGCTTGTGTTATAGAAACGCCTGTGTTCCCCCTGTTCAACTTACGACACCCCCGGAATTTCAAGTCAAAGGCTAGGCAGCCACGGTGCAGCAGCAGCGCTTCAAACTCTTCCGTTTGTGGCTACCCACCAACGTGCTGCTGCGTGTGTGCGTGTGAGCGTGCCTCCACGTGTGTGTATCCTACAGCAGCAGGAACCGAGAGGTCAGGTGCAATATCAGCTCTTTCTTGGGGCAATCAAGCTACTCGTATCTGTGAGCCGAGCGTTTTCGGGTTCGACCTGGGTCTGCAAGGAAGCTTCTCTTAGTCTATAGTGTAGCGTGTGGGGCACGCCAGGTATGAGTGATGGTCGGCACGGTAGGCCGAGAGTGAGTGGTGAGTGATCGCGAGGCGGAACAAGCCCATCTCACTTCGACGGTCACGGTAGATGCCGTCAGCGAATACTTGGTGAAGGGAGAGGGTACTTTTTCCGCCTCAACTACCGACAGATCGACGCAGATCTGTGACCACTTTCGTACAAGATCCAATACCTACGATAGTGGGAGGATATCCTCAGTTGAAGCACGATCTTGCATGGCAGGTACCGCCAGCTGACAGTGAAATAACAGCATGTGGCCTGCTTCTTCCGCCGTGCACCTGTACTGCTGCTGTAAGCGCTAGCTTCTGATGTTGTAGCATCGATGGCACAGGCAGTAGTAGCCGTACTTCCAAAGTTTTCGTTTCGTAACATAGATACCAAGTACGCCACTGCAAACCTCATCCTGTCACAAAGACGTACACAGCAGCGGTACTGCTCGAAGTACATAGGGGAGCCTGACGATGATGAGGCTCCCCCCTTTCCAACTTGCGACGCCCTCAGGATTTCAAACCAACAATACCCCGAAGGGGAACTTTGCCTTTCAAACCATACGTTTTCTAGTGTCGGAGCTCCTTGAAGACTGTCCGTCAAGGGACAACAGCGTCTTCAACGGGAAACTTTTATGCTAGCTATAGTGTTTTTTTTCACGGCGGTCCGCTAAGGGGCAACAGTACCGTCGACCTGCAATTTTCATACTGCTGTATTTCTAGCGTGCGAGTCCCTTGCTGGCTGTCTGTCAGGGCAGCAGTGCCGTCAACAAACAAATTTCATACTGCTGTATTTCTAGCGTGCGGATCGCTTAACGGCTGTCTGTCAAGGGACAAGAGTGCCATCAACCGACAGATTCAATACACGGCACCATACTGTAGCTTTAGCGTCGGATTTCCTTGACGGCTGTTCGTCAACAGGCAAGAGTGCCGTCAACCAACGTATTCGGTGAAAGGGGGTTGAAGACCGGTGGTGACTTTCGACATGAACACGATTTGGTAGTGTGATTGAAGATCGCTGGTTGTTGATTGGTGAACGAGGGTGGGCAATAAATCAGTGGGCAATAAATCAAGAAGAAAAAAAGCAACACCAAAGCCAAGAACCGGGGGGGGGGGGGGGGGAACTCCCCGAACACACAAAAAAAAGACACCCCACCTGTTGCTGCTCGATCTTCCTCTCTCATCCCCGCCCCCACCCACGTCCACCCCTCCCGTCGCCGCCACCTCTGCCACTGTCGGGGCTTTCGCCATCTTCTTCAACGCCGCCGTCTTTGATTCCATGTATAAGCCAGGCGTCGCCATTCCTACCTCCGCCTGAGAGAGGTGCATCGCGCCCACAGATGGAGGCGACGCCGGCGAAGAAGGTGACGCCAGCGAAGGAGGCGAAGAGGAGGTAAAAAAGGAAGGAGAAGACGAAGGCGGGAGTTCGTCCGAACCTTTTACCTCGTCCTTACTGCCCGATGGGAGCACGGACTGAGACCCGGCGGAGCGTGGGGGTGGAGGTGGTGGGGGTGCGGGTGGGGTCGATGGTTCGGGTCGGGCGACGTACAGGGGTAGGGTGAGTGGGGCACCATTTTGGCTATAGGGGCTGTCAGCCGAGGGATCAACGCGTATTTTCTTGGGGGTAGGTACGGGAGTGGGGGTGGTGTCGAGATGGTGGTTGGTGGGCGTTCCGGGGTGGAGGTGCCGCGAGGTATCCGGCGAGTCGAATGGAGGGTGAGCTGCATCCTACTAAGAATCACTCGTGAGGCGGGTTTTGCATATGCATATGGATGGTAGCGTCGAATGGCTTGATTCGCTTTTCGGTGTGGCCAATCTAGACACAGAGGGTTAGTGTGGGGGTGGGGACACTTGAGTGCAATGGCCTAGTGCGCGGGGTAATGGGAGTATGGAAAACTGGGTCGAGGTTCATCCCTGCCAGCTATTCCAACGGTGATGATCAAAAGAGATAATCCCTTCTGTGGATTAAGGGGGGGGTGAGCATCGGGCATGATTATTTGCGTCACGCAAACGAGGACACGGTCTACACCGACATGAACGCCGACACTGACACCAACGCATACACCTACAGAAAAAACAACACCCATAAAAACACCAACACCATCACCAGCATCAACACTGACAACATCACTACCAACAACAGACCCGCCAAGGACCGCCGCCACAACCGACTCCAACATCACCCACCAACACCAACACCAACACCAACACCAACGAAGCACAGAACAACCTCCAAACCCATTAACAATACCAACAGCAACGACACCGACACCACCACCAACGCCAGCACCAACAACCACACATCATGAGCACAGCACCAACACAATCAATAACCGAACCAACACACCAACAACAACAGCATCAACAGCATCAACAGCTACATCAACAGCAGCGGCAAATCTACCGTCAACGTCATCGACGATAACAACAGTAGCAGCACCAACACCAACATCAACACCCAACGCAAGCACCCAACACACTACACCAACACACAACAAACAACACCAGCGCGCAACACACAACACCAACCCCAAATACCATCCCAAAATCTCAACACACAACCCAACGCGAGCACCTTCACCAAACCAACCCCTCTCGCGGCCGCTAGCTCCCATCCACAACGCACCTACCTTCCCCACCCCGCTCGCGACACGCAGAGCGTCTCAAACCCCTCCCCAAGAGCTATCTGCTATTTGCATTTTACCATAGAGTCCACGCACCTTAAAATCACCTCTCTCGCACAGGTCAAACACCCCCCTCCCTTTGCCTCCACCACTATCCCCCCCTCCCCAACAACGCCTCCTGTGACCGCATTCCCCCCACCTTATTTACCTTGATCGAGCCACTCCGAGCACCCTCTTCCCCCCAGTCCCTCCTAGTCTCTTTTTCTTGGCGGTCGGTCACAGCTGGCGATCGGGCTAGATCATTTGTGCGGGGTGGGGAATCTTACCTCCGCACAAGGGTGATTGCCGTTTCACCCAGTTTGCATACGGCAAGGCACCCACAAGGCAGTTACATAGTATGCCCACTGATGCCTCTGGAAGTGGACAACACCAGAAAGCATACCAATCAATTCGAAGCTGCCTTCCATAGCAAGAAAGCCCGCCTCACAAGCGGTTCCTGTACAAAGTAGGATGCAGCTCTCACCCTTCATGCGACTCACTCAACACCTCGCGAAGCTTCGCGCTTGGTCCACGGATGTCTACGTGGTAGGTGATCACCCGACGCGCTCCGTCCCGGCAATGCAGATATGCGAGGGTGAACGGCCATGCGACTACGGCCATGCACAACACGAGTGAAACCCCCTCCTCCCTTCCCTCCGAGAAAGCCTGTTGTATCAACATTCCAATACACTCCACGCACCTTCTTCACCTCGCTCGCCCCAGTCAGAACGTCCCCCCGCCCCTCCCCCTCCATGGAAAAGCCTCCTTTACTCGAACCGGTGCTTCGATCATGGCCGTGGTCACCAGGGGGCGCCGCCACCGCAGCTCCGACGCGTTTCCGCTTCCTCTCAACAGATGAAGAACCCTGCCCTTCGTTGTCCCCCCAGTGCCTGTAAAAGCCAGGCCAGTATTGTACGAGCGATTTCGTGGGGGGATCATAAATAGGGGGGGGGGGGGTCGGGACTGAGGGGTGACGCCTCCTTCCACGCCGGGTGTTGCAAACAAATACGAAAACCACTAAGCTGTGATACCTTCCTATGCTAATGGAAACGTAAAGTCTCAATTGAAAAAAATCAAAGATATCGGCCAGCCTTTTTGAGGTACAGCTTTTTGCTACCGTATGAGTACGATCTCTTGAAACCGCAATTTCCAAATTTTAAGTAAAACACCGAAAAAATAATTATGGGGCCTATGCTGGGCCAAGACCGGCTTCAGAAAACCTCGCGCGGATATTTAGTCCGAAGCGGCAAGATTCCGAATCCGCGGTAGACAACGATCGACGAAACCAACGATTGCGTCATTAATTCTGAACGGAGGGGCTCCGATCCACTCCAAGGGTCACCTTGTTCACACAACGGGCGTTGGCGTGAGGCGGGCGCTGGGCAGGCGTATGATAGGAAAACGATCGGGCGTTGGTTGTGCACAAAACTGTTGGCATGATTTCTCCATTCGTTTCAAATGGCCAAAAAAAAATTTGGCAGGTTTGGGGGAGGACCGCAGTACGTCGCCGGCAAGCTCTTGCCCCCTAGACAATGGATCCACCTGATATCTTCGAGGTCGTCATCTATACTCGCTGCCCTTGTCCGACACCAAGCGGGTTGCCCGTGGGGCGAGTCTACGTCGAAATCGAAGGTCTATCGTCGCACGAGCTTGTTCTTATCAGCGTGTGGATAATCTACAACGAGAAAAACACAGGGAACAAAAATGTTCCGCCTGCAGTCGTTTGAAAAGAAATGAAAAATCTCTCCTTTTTCCCAAAAACGGCGGTACGAGAACTTTTTCGGCGGTTTCTTGAACGCGATATGCTTTACAGAACAAAAAGGTTTTGCGTTCCCATTGTCATGATTCTGATATCGAAGTTTTCCCCAAAACTAATATTTGCAAGCTTGGTGCGATATATACCTTGATCGCGCTTTCTGCGGGTTGTGTGGTTTATAAAGTGATCTATAGATTCCGGCAGTTTTTGCACGCAAAAGCAGCCAGGTATGTCAGAATACAACGGGTCTACGAGCAAACATACAGCCCGCCGAAAAAACGAGGGTCCAACGTTTTGGGGGCGCTTTGTAAGAGAATTGCAGTAAGAAAATGCTGGGGAGGGCGTCTAATTGCAGATCAGATGCAGCATGGGCTCTAGCGGGAACAAAAAAGGCAAAATAAGGAAACCGAGGCTCAATAGTTCGGGGACGCTAAGATTCTCGCTGGAGTAAGAGGCGTGGATTAAGAATCATGCTCGACGGCGGGCGCTGTACTCAATCCCATCTGACAACCTGTAGTTCGGCCTTGGTGTTGCCCAGAGTGGTACACGTGAGTCTTGTGGGCGGCCAAAACTTCAAAAGACACTGCAGCTACTTGCACTGGAGATATATACAATCCTCGAGATTAATCGTGTGACGGGGCCATCGCGCGTGTTTTGGGGTCTCATCAGTTGTACGCAATGGATTTCGCACCAGTGTACTCCGTGCGGCCCTAACGTCCATGCCAATGCTAAAACACGCAATGGGTACTGCTGTTGTTACTTAATTACTTTGCATACTTCCTGAAAATGTAGCGAAGGATGGCGACCAACCTTTTTTTGCCTGCCGTATATTGCCGGCTAATCCGGGAATACGTGCCAGCAGCGGAAACATCAATATCTCCGGAAAACAGAACACCCTTTATCCCCTGGTGATAAAACATGCAGGTACGCCTACAACAGAAGTTGTAAACCCCCTAAATTATCATTTTTTTATATATCAAGCTTTGAACCCGCTGTGCGTGTTCATTTTCACCCTCCCGGGAGATCGTTCTCGCTTCCCCTCGCTTTTGCGGTAACTGCAACCATCGACCACCAACACCAACAAGGACAGCAGCCATCACTTTCATCTTCGGACCTGCAAGCTTTTTCCTCTGACTCCTCCATCCCCACCACCACCAACAACAACCACCACCACCGTTTAGTGTAACCTCATTGTCTCTCCCTGCAAGCCTTCTCCACCTCCACCATTACCTCCACCTCCAACAACAACCACAACCGACAACAACAATAACAAACAGAACAGAAAAAAGAGCAGGAAAAAGAACAAGAAGAAAAAACACACGACAATAACTTACACTCCCACGGTCACTCTCAACCTGGTTACCCTACTATGTTAACCTCTTTCTGCGCCTCCTCCACCTCCAGCATCACCAACAAAAGCAACAAGACCAAGGACAACAACAGCAACAACAATACCAGGAGCAACGGTAGTCCAGCCGTCCCACACTCTGACCTGCGAGCCTTCTCCTCCGCCTCCTCTTCCATCCCCACCGTCTGCCACAGTGCATTCTCATCATACTCCAGCGAGGCATGCGGCCGAATCTCCGTCACCAAACCAAGCCGCATAAGCAAGTGCTCAAGCTCCGTATACGAGCCCTCGGGATGAACAATAACGTCGTTCAGATCGCTATAAGGAGTTCCACAACAGGAAATGGGTGCACGGGCGAGGTGGGGGCGGGTGACGGGGTGAGGGGTGGGGGCGGGTGACGGGGTGACCGG
>JBBMHQ010077931.1:0-12001 GCA_037834295.1 Postelsia palmaeformis
ATCATAATCACCCCAGGGGTACCCGCTGAGCGCGTCATGGGGCGTTACACCCGGACGAGGCACGCCAACTTACAACTTGACACAGCTACCCAACAACACTCTGGTCAATGGTTCAAACTATTGTAGTCACACTATCAACCGCAAAGGGGTCATGGACAAAAACTGGACTACCATGAATGAACATGCAATAATCTTTTCATTCAATCAGAAAAATCATTTTTCTTGAACGACTAATCAGAAGTCAGGAAAAATTGCGGGCACTTTGTCCCTTCAGTTTTGCTGCATGGTCGCGCATCACTACTCTTGTCTATGTACCAACACCCCGGGCGCTTTTGTCGAGGGTTGGCTCGAGCACGCAAGAGTAGTTATCGAGTGCTTTTGGCTGCCTCCCCAAGTGAGGGCGGCAAGGAAATGATGCCAGCTGCTTCGTGCGTGTGTTCTTAAAACAGAGAGTAACAAGTAACCCTTGAAATTATTGCAGCTACAACAGGAGATCGCTTGCTTCAATACTTCGTACCACCTGTAAAAATCAACGTATAGTACGATAAAACGACGTAACGCTAGAAACGGGAGTCTACAGCTTCGAATCGCGCGACAAAGCTCGACCTCGGTTTTTCCCGTGTCACGCAGCGGATGAAAGCCCCACACGCAACACCCCTACTGGCACGGCTGGCAGGATGGCTGCATATCGCTAATGCCAACACGACGCGCCCAGAACCCTCGCCGTCACCACATACTGCACTTGCACTTTCAGTAGTCGAATCTGACAACGTTACGCAAAATGGACAAAACTAAGGGTGTTCTGAGCAACCAACAAGCCGACAATGTCTTGTACAGAGGTCGAACGTATTGGCTATGGTACTGCATCTATGGGTGTTGACGGCGCTTGCCGGCTAGAGGTCGACCGATATATCTACGGCCTACACTGCAGCAGCTAAGCAACAGGTTGCAATCACCCTGTCCGTGTTACACAGCACACGCGTCCCACCTCGCCTACTGCATACCCGGTACAACGTGGAGTGCTGTGACTACTGCTTACTGACCGCAGTATCTTGCTTTGGACGCGAACATACCATGGTCCTAAAAATATCGAGTCTCCTCAGCTACACGAGACCGCCTTACAGCACTACAAATGACGCCGCGTCCTACCAACTATGCAAATGCAAGACCCTCTTTCTTAAAGGAGCGGACCAAGCCAACCGTCAACACGCAGGGCGGCTACTGGCGGCTACAGTGGCGACTCCTCGCCACACGCTTGTCAGGAGCCGAAACACTAGGGCCAACGTCCCACGCGGCCTATTGTACCAATCCCATCTCAATACCAAGCACTTGAGAAGTAGGTCCAGCATCACCATCTCCGATCTCACACCAACCACGGCGAGGTGAAGGAAAAACTTATACTTCATGCCTGCACCAATTAAACACCCCACCAAAGCCAAGTGCTCCCCATAATACTGTGCCACACCACAATTTTTCAAGACGCGACTCCGTTGCTCAAGGCATAATTCCGTTGCTCCAGAGCTGGAACCTGTCGTACAAGCGGGTGCCCCAGTGTGCGTTCGCTTTGTTGACCATACGCCTAGCACGCCTCGTCACGTCCGAGTCCTTACAACCCAGCATGAGGCGCCTCTTGAACCCCTTGAGGGCAGCGTCCCCCATGTACTCGAAGCAGGGGAACTCGGACTGCGCGACAGAGCAACAACGGGAGGCAGCAGGGGGGGGGGAGGAGCACATGAGAAACCCACCCAAGCAGGTGTTGAGTTAAGGGTTGACTTCGGGCGCAAGACTCTCTGCGGAATGGTTCGGGAGGTATTGACAATCCAGCCTGGTCATCTTGGGCGCATTCGTGGCGACTTCGACTGCATTCACTTCTCCAGGCTGCACGCTTCGGCAACAGACCTCACATAACACGGCTGTACATGTTTACCATCCAATGCATGGAACTTGGCACGGTATACTTACACCATAAATACAGAGAATGCATAGAACCTTGTACGGCATGGCTACACTATAATCCTAACCCCAACCCCACCCAAACCCTTGCTTTTTTATTTTGTCTCTGAAATGTTGTACAAAGCCTTTCTCGTCCCCACGGAGTAGACAATGGCGACGAGTGAATGTGAGAACAGCATCATGTTGCCCGGAACAGACGCCCATCTGCGCTGACCTTGAACATCATGATCTCGATCATGGTGATGGTCACCGTCGCGTACTTCCTCGCCGCTGCCAGGCCTTTCGTGAACATGTCAATAAACTCCTCGTACAACTCAGAGTCGCTTCCTCCTAAAACCTCCACGTACTCGGCAGTGAACTTGAACGCTGCTCGCTCCATCGAGAACTTTGCCGCAGAAACAGAAATGCCCCAGCGTTGGCGTAAGAACAACAACCAAAAAAGGGGCAGATCGACAAGGACGGAGTTCAACCACCAAGCAGGCGTGTGGTTGATCGGGGCTTAGCAATATCTCGGCGCGGAGCCATCTCCGAGTTTACACTACAGTCGGGTATCTGCACATGAAATCGGATCGTCTAGAGAGGCGGTCATTACCAGCTTAACCCTACTCCTAAGAGGCCTATTGACACTGATATTGATACTGATATTGATACTGATATTGATATTGATACTCAAAATGATAGGTGAAAGCGGAAGGGACATGGTGACTGCTATATGTACTGTAATGATCGTGCGGTCGCCAACGGTGTACTGGCAAGAGCCACAGTGCAGCAGCGCGAGTAGCATCGTACGTACTGGTACCGAACAACCCTCAACCAACTACATTGTATTGTAGTGCGAACCCGGGCGTAAAACAGGAGGTGAAAAGTTGAGCTGGAGCACGTCTTACGCGTAAACCAAGTTTTTTTCACTGCGACGCGTAGGCGTTGTGCGGCTTGCGGCACCACGAGTTTCGTGAGGCCGCACCTCTTTTCGCCGCAGACGAAAAAAAACGCGCGGCGATCGGGTCTGTTTCGCCGCAGGCGAAAAACAGTTAGCGTGTGTTCCGCCGCGAAATGTATGATTGTTACCTGGTTACATGCTCATTGAACGTCACGCTATCCTTGTTTCTCTTCAAAATGCAAAGCATTATCAGCCAGCCGGCACCACGTCTACAAGAGGATAAAAGGAGCGGGTAAGATGCACGTTTAGAGAGTATTGACGCATGGATGTTGAAAAAAACGAGCTTCGGCGGCCCTCCGGGAGCCCTGGCGGGGAGCCGCACCTCGCCTACGGCTCGTCGTGCGGGTGCCGCACCACACGAGACAGACGGACGCCCATGTTACGCCCTGGTTCGAACCACTGTAGTTTGCAGCACTGAACGCCTCAATCACATTTCCTGACGAGGCAGCCTTGACAGCGTCGTGCTCCATGTGGCCCATGCCGTAACTGACGTGTCTGATACCTGGTATGGTCTACGATCGCAACAGTGTATTACTGTACTACTCCTCTAGAGCCCCGAAAGGGGAAAATGAAGAAAGCCGTACTCGCATGATACACCATGTATACTGCTGTAGGGTACTACTGTAAACACATGCGGTAAGCACGCGACGAACTGTAAACCCAATAACATCAATAGGAAATGAGCTATAACTGCAAGCCGAACGGCAAAGGGGTTTTTGTCAACCCTTTTCCCAACTGCAAACGAAACGCGTCCCACACTGACCCCTAGTATTTTTGCCCAAAAAACACTACGTAGTGCACTTCTGAACGGGTTGAGTTACTAATGGAAAAAATGTCGCACACCACTCGCGCTTGACATCTAACCCTATAAGGTAAGGTAAGGTATGCTATGGTATGGTATAGGTGGGTGCAAAGGGATTACTTATGGGAAAATGGGCACACACTGATTGCACGTAGTGGTCCTTAAAAACGTCTTTATAGTGATATCCATGTTGGTTTTGGTATACTCGTAGTGGGTGTAGTTGTAGAGGTTGGGGTTGATGTTCGCACCTTTTTCCCAGGGGCGCTGCCCAGAACAAATCCGAAGTCGATGTGCACGATGTGCCCGTCGGAGTCGAGCATGACGTTACCGTTGTGGCGGTCCTTGAACCCCAGCAGGTACGACACCACCGAGTACCTAGAACACATACCACGTAGCAGGTCGCAGGCAGCAGGCATCCAGGGCTGGTTTCAAGTGGGTATTTCATACAGAGATGAGCACTTATAAAGAGCTGAAATTTACGGAGTGCAAAGCCTCTACTGTCGGTGTCTACAGACTTGAAAAATGGGCTTGGGGTGACGAGCACAGATATCGACTCTAAAAAAAAAGGTGCAACTTCATCAAGTTAAAGCTTCTGAAAGCAATGGGCGATGGACTAAGGTCCCCACACAGGATACTACTGCCCCCCACACAGTAGACTACTGTCCCTACCTGCCTAACACGACACACGAGGCAGCAATACCCACGAGGCCAGGTGAAGCTGTCACACGACCGTCACAGACTGCGCACAAACTACAGTAGTAATATTAATAGTAACATTAATATCGATAACACAGGAACACAGAAGCTTCACAGCCGCAAGTCAACCCGCACAAGTGACCTCAACGCACGAGGCTATGCCACTTTGACACCCTACTGCTTTACTGCACCCCACGATTCTGCTGTTATCACACCTATAACACGTATAACGCCTAAAAAACAGCTCTGGGCCTCGGTAGCGTCTTGACCTTTTGAAATTGTAGTCCGCCGTGGGGACAGACCATCCAAATTCCAAGTATTTTATCCCCCAAGACGGGACTGCAGTGCTAAAATGTTCAAGCCTTTTAGTAGCGTGTACACTGTACCACTCTGTCCCCAAAAATAATCAACGTTTTGACTGAATACTACTGTACTGTAAAAAAGGTCATCATATTTGGGAACAGAGTAGCACCTAATTATGACTCTAGCTCCAGATGATTTGTCCCCAGAACAGAACGGGAGCACAGTCCTCAAGGCTAAAACTCAAGAGGTTAAAAGCTTGTTTCGTTTTTTCTCATTTCCACCCTCTTGTATCATATTCGCTCTTCTATTATCTCCCCTTACTCGTCGTGATTCAAATCCGGGGTCACACAGCAGTCCCCCCCACAAAAAAACTAACGTCCGTACCTTCATCTTTAGTGTGAGATACTAAGCAGTGCAAAAATAAAGGTCATGGTAGTGGGGCTAGGCTAGGCTGCACACTCATTACACGCACCCAGCTAGAGAGCAGAGGAATCTTCTCTGCGCCGCCTTGAAGGCAGCGCAGTCCTTGGGACCGTAGACCGCGTAGAAGTGCTCCAACAGAGACCCCGCATAGCCCTTACTCTTCTTGAGCCCGTCCAGCGAGGTTGATTGGTTCAACACCTGACCTCACCGCGGAACACACAGACACAGACAAAACAAAAATAGCAAAAAAATGTTACAGACACCCAGGAAAGGGTAAAAAGCAGGGTGGTGCCGTTAACAGATAACGCCACCGCATCTGAATGGCGCCAGACAAATTACACCAATTGGGCCGAGGACCCTTGACTGATTCGACTCACACACACACAGAAAATACAATATACCGGTACAAGTAATCGGAATTGCTGCCCACGCTGGTTCACCACGAGTAGCCCAGTCCTATCAGCTTGTGTAAGCTATGTATGGAATCGCATGAACATTGGGGCCAACCCCCCTCGAAAGAAAAGCAAAAAGCCCAATCGTACCACATCGGGGGTGAGGAATGCAGGTCATTCCCTCACCTCGATCAGTCCCGTTGTTTTAGCTGTGGAGAGAATGCTGTACGGCTTAAGCCACAAGGGCAAACCTTCCCTCTCGAAAACTTCCTTATAGAAGGTGATCAGCTGCAAAGGTGCAGAGCAAAGGTCGACATGAACGGCAAAGCATCGAACGCCTATAAGTAGAGCCATGAACAAACAACGAGCAACGACCAAACATACGTACAGGACTCGTGCAAGGAAGGCTCTGGTGGCTGGCACTCGGTACTCAACACAGAGAGGCCGCAAGAGTGAAGGCGGAGAGGAGAGCCGACTACAGTACATGCCACGGCGGGTAACCCGGAAGAGTCTTGTGCGAACAAAATATTCAATATCGGGGAGTTAGTTCTTATAATACCAGGTACAGTATTACATATACAAACGTACACGGTGATCGCGATCTGGTGTTGTCTGCTGTTGTCTGATGCTATGATGGTTTCATCGGGGGCGAGCGTCCGACGACTCTTCAGTTAGTGGGATTTACGTCCATCTAGCGATAAGCACTTTTAACCCTTCCACACTACGGACAGATAAGCACTTTTAACCCTTCCACACTAAGGACAGACCACAGATATATACCGGTCGATCATTTATCTCCATGAGCTACTGCTGAATGCAGCTAGATCTTTGACGGCAGATGTATCATCATCGGTACCGATCTAGTGTAGGTCATGTCCATCGTTACCGGGTGGGAGCCGTATACGCTGCACGATCGACTAGCACATGTAGAATGGGTTGGATCTGTACTATGCAGCTTTTGCACAACACCTAACAGCGGCAACTTAGGATCTGCTTGGGCTTGATAACCTGGATGATCTGTAGATTATCTATCTGTAGATTATCTGGATGATCTCTGGAGAAGATCTATCTGTAGATGATATATTTGTCCACCCACATTTTTGGAAACGTATTGCCTAAGTTCAGACAAGACTAAACTTCAAGCCAGTAAAAGGTTACTAAAAGGGTCAAAAATATAATGTCCCAACTATGAGAGGAATATTGAATGTTTCAACCATGACATAACGGCGGAATCGTTGGAATCCCCTTTTCTGCTCATCATGTATGTAAATATTCTCTGCTGTTCCTACAATAGATCACACCCAGGAAATTGCTCGCTATCGTTTGCTACCAGGTTTCATATGCTACCAGGCATCATATAAGTGGGTGTGAAGGGGGCATCTGGTGGTCCTTCTATTGCGGACAAGTGGCGAGTGGGCGGCCAGTGTCACGCTCGTTTCAACGAAAGCAGTATCACAGTCCCCTCTTCCACGGGGAAACTAGCTACCAGAGCCCCGTATCGATACACCGCTTCGTACCGCACCGCCCAATGTCCCCCACCTGCATGACGAAGACCTCTTGCCGGACGTCGTCATTACTCTTCATGATGAGCCGCTGCAACACCCACCCCGACCTGCCCCCCTCCAGCGACTGCTCACGGATGCGCCTGGCCTTCATCGTCATGCTTTCCCCGTACGCCTTTACAGGCTGAAGTATAAAACAGCCACAACCACCATGACAGAATCGAGCGGGCAAGGGGTAAGGTTTGCAGGCTTGGACTCGGTGAACGTTGTTGCGGAATGTATATATAGGCACAACACGGTGTGGAGAGGTGAAAAAAACAAGGCGCGCGAATAGCAGTACCGTCACGCGCCAACAATCAGGGCAAAATCAGTCAATCAAGCAAGCACGAACGCATCGTGGGCCTAATGTGGGCATTGTGAGGGTCAGGGTGTGATAATATGTGCTCACGATGGCAGACGGAGAACATGACGGGACAGCACACACCACACCTGCCGTCTCGCTGAAAGCAATACACTAAAACACACAGTAAACACACACCAGAAATGGAACAACACGGTACGTACGAACATGCCATCGGTCGCGCTTGAACCTACCAACCGCAGTCGACATGAGCAGTCAAAACACAACTACAGCAGTAGCCGTAGTACATACTGTAACTATGAGTGAATGTGAGATACTGGAATATGTTAAGCCAGTACACTATGAATACAAGTATTGAAACATTAGGCGGAGGGAATGCTCACCGTTCGGAGCTCCTCGTCCGCGATGTCTTTGTCTGAGGCGTTCGTTGTCGATCGCAACTTATTGTCCGAAAGCGAGATTTCGTCCAGTTCTGTCGGAAAGCCGCTCTCGCTGCGACTGCGGCTGCTCGGCACGCTCGGCTCCCGCAGAGCCTTTCGTAGGTGAAAAGCGGCCGAAACAAAACGGGCAAAGCAA
Source organism: Postelsia palmaeformis (assembly GCA_037834295.1). Lineage (NCBI taxonomy): Eukaryota > Phaeophyceae > Laminariales > Laminariaceae > Postelsia > Postelsia palmaeformis. The sequence continues at coordinate 7,949 of JBBMHQ010077931.1, forward strand.
GTAAGCAAACAGATCTAAATAGGGAAAGGCAACACCAAAGGACCCCAGAAATTAGGCAACAACGCCCGAACCGGGCCGAGCTGTTTTAGTTGTACCGTTTTTTACTCGTGCTATCCTTGCGTACAAGTCGCGCTGCTTTTCTGCTGTACTAAGTGTCGTGGACTACTTCTTGTGTAGCTTGCTGGTGGAAAGCCGACAGGCGGGGCTTCGGCTTTCTTGTACCACTTTGGCGAGGAGACGAGGGTAACCCTAACCCTGACCCGAGCTCTAGCCCGATTCGCGTTCTCATGAAAGCAGGGCATGTCAGCTACGTCGATGCCAACTAAGACATCACGCGTGGTTACCGGAAAGCAGCGTTTTGGAAGTGTGGCGTGCAAGCATGTACGTCTACTTCCAGGAGATGTTGGCAATCATCCCCCCGGAGATGAACAAAGGCGTATCTCCGATAATGTCCTGTGTGCTGTGTGCGTTCGGGGTCGGAGGTTCCTTACATACCGTGTTCCCTTCTCTCGACGTCCGGTACCAAGTGACTGACAAGGACTGCACTAAGACCGAACAAACGATCGGGAATATTCCAGACACAAAACGGCTCCTACTGGTACAGAGAGTATACCGTAGATACCGTACAACACACTAGGGTGATAAGCTAACACACTACCTGGTAGGTGATAATCTAGCACACTAGGGTGATGAGCTAACACACTAGGGTGAAGATAACACACTAGGGCGGTAAGTTAATACACTAGGGTGATAAGCTAACCCACTAGGGTCTCGGACGAGTTAAACCCGATCTTCTCGGTGATGGCAAGGTGAAAATACTGAGAGATGCGTCTGTGGAATTATCGTGTCGATTACTTTCCAAGGCCATCATGCTTCGTTGCATGCGCCCCCCTTGCTTCTCTGCTCGGGAAAAATGGCCCCAGATGGTGTCATCTTGTCATCTTATGTCCTACCGTGCTACACGGTGCTATTCTGTGCCGATATATAAGGGGCGTTCGGACATTAAAATAGAAAAGGCGTCTATATTTTGGGACAAACGGTACCTGCCATGCCATGCCATATCGTATTGTACGAGCGCGAGCGAGTTTTGAGGCTTAGATTATGGTTGTAACGTACCCTGTCCAAGCCGGCATCGTCCACCAGGACGGCTCCCCCCGTGCCATCATCCTCGGTGATGCTATCGTTCTCTAACTTGCGTATTGCGCTCTCGACTGTTTTCTCGGCAGATTTGTCTTTCGCTTCGCCGGTGTACACGTGCACCCCGGAACCGGGTGTAGGCTCCGCCGCCGACTGGGTAGACACAGCAGACACATCGTTCGACATAGTGGACACATCGGTTAGGGTTGGACTTGGGCACACGACGGTCAGGTTGACGGTACTGCTGCGGTAGCTAGGCACAAGGCCACTGCGGTTGGCGTTAGAATAATAGCCTCAGGGCACCACCAACAACGTCGAGAAAAAAAAACACATTTAGATGGGTGGCGACACAACATATTTCGGCATTTTATAGACGGAACGGGAAGAAGGAAACCTGGCTCTGACGCGATCCATAAAAATAAACAGCAGTAGCTGGGTATATACATGAGGGCAAACAGTCTGCAGCGCATCTGCAGGAAATCGTGAGACACCTATCTTGGCTTCAACCATGACACCATCGAACATGTCACACATCCCCTCTCTTCATCATAACTCTCATCATAACTCACATCAGGAGGACGGACAGATTCCCATGTGTGCTACCCAGCAGAACGTATTTATCTACAATATCTATCTGTAGATGATCGGGTTAGGGTGGGATCTATCTGCATGGCTGTGGTGTTACAATATGCACATGTTTTTGCCAAGTGGGATCTGTGTGATCTGTACGATCTGTCTGATCTGTATAATACGGCTCTTGCACACTGCACACCATTCAATATCGGCAAATAAACTATTAATAGTACACAATTCTAGATGTTTGAAGATACTTCGTAAAACGAGACTACTGAAAGGGACGCCAGCTAGGTCTTGCGGTCTTCTAACGACGCAACGCTTGGGCCCCAGCACCAAAACAACCCACCCCCTAAAACTATCGCCCAGGGGAGTCAACGAGCTACTTCATCACCAGCCAGTACATACCAGGTATGCAAATATTCCATGAGGTGATATACACCCCTTAGCACCAAGCTCAGTTAAAGTACCGGCTATGGTGCAGCTGTAGTTTTGATATTGCTACAACCAATAATAATATTCCAAATATCACACGCAGCTTGCAAAGGTGGGCTCCCACCAAAGCCTCCATCTCGCAGCTAGACGAATTTACACTCCCTACAGAAAAATGCATCGCTGCTGCTGTACACAAAAGATGTATCATACTCCAAGCTCGAGGGTAGTCAGAACTAACCGAACCCAAGAGGCAAACGCAGCAAGATACAGCTTGTCCTTTCACGTGTATCCCAAGGCCACACAGACTTCTGGCGTGGTACAAACACATCACATCATCAGATAATCATTAACCACCATCATCACTTTCACCATCGTCATCATCATTATCACCATTAGTATCATCATCATCAGATCACCAGATCATCAGATCATCCTCAATACAATGCACGTATGTCGGGGCAGATCGAGTACTGATTTGTAGTATCTGCAAGATTTATCTGTTGCAGCAGTTATTTGTGCCGGATGAGAGCTATATGACACGAGTCATGCGCACGTGTTCGCCGGTAGGATGGTCTCACACCCGCTAATATAGGATATATACCTGATATCTGGTACTGGTATATACGAAGTATTATCTAGTTGATCTAAACTAGTAATAGTGCAGTGTATTGATAGTGCGGTGTACTGCAGCGTAGTGTGTTAATATTGTAGTCAAGTGTAGTGTTGTGTTGTAGAGTAGTGTAGCGTATATCGTGAAATATGGGTCGTCTGTACGTACTAAAGGGGGCTAGCTTCCTCCCCGCGCTATGAGTGGAACAAGAAGCCGCTGTGAGTATCTATCCACCCATCTATTTATCTCTCAACACTCGGACTATTCCGCACGCGCATGGATCAGCTTTGAGGTCATGTTCTCGACCCTAATCCCAGCCATACCATGCCATGCCAGACAATACCATACCGTCCGCAAGAACACGCGGACGTGAAGGAACATAATATTGTCGTTAAGTACCAGAGGGTCGCGACCGGCTGCAACACGCCATCGCATCCTTCAAGTACATACCTGTGTTTGTAAAGTCTACTGTTATTGTTGATGGGCGAAGGCAATACTACTATGCTGTGCAAGTGCAATACCCCGGTGAAGGCAATGTGCTGGTGCGCACACTGTCTCACCGGCACCACCAGGAGGGGAAGGGCGTTGTTTTGCCGCAAGTTAAAAACAGATCTATTAATAGTACCTGGTATATCGAAACGTACATGTACCGTATTTCTTCTAGCAATAGAGAAACAGCATACCATTGCAAAGAAACGTAGAGCGGCTTCAAAAAATGAGCTACATAGACATAATCTTAGTTAATACCTGGTAGTTCAGTATTGGTCACTGCAATACAACATGTTGCTTATCACACCAACACCCACACAGCTCCTCACGCAACAAGAATACGGACACCCACCTTCTCCACCTTCTCCGCGGCCTCAACCCCCCCCTCATCCCACCCCACATTTTTTAGCTTCCCGGGATCCCCCGCCGCTGCCGACGCCATCGCTGCATCGGGAACCCCATCAAAGTCGCCCTCCTTCTCCTTCTCCTCACCGGCGGCAGTGCTGCCGCCGAGCGACCCGGGCGTGTGTCCAGGAGCCCGCTTAGCGGTGTTCTGCCGCCCCAACGGAAGCTTGACGTTGCGAATGCTCGAGGCGCGGGCATGCAAGGCCGACCCCAAGCTGCCATCCACACACACGAGACAATCGTACAAGCACCAAACAACGTACATTGCGAAAAGGAGAGGTCAAAGGTGGAAGGAGCACGGCCGGTGACAAGCGAAGCGAGCACCTGATATCCATGTCGGTGGAGAAAGAAGCACGGGGGGGGGGGGGGGGGGTTGTCTGCACGATGAGGCGGAAATCCTGAAG
>JBBMHQ010077942.1:0-12000 GCA_037834295.1 Postelsia palmaeformis
TGTCGCGGCGTGCACACGGGTAGCGTTAGCGGGGAGCGTGTTGGCGCGGGTCGCCGGTGACGCGCGTGTTAATAAAAGACAAAATAAATGCCTCATGGCCAAAATTTTCAGGGGGGAAAAAACAGCGGGGATGGTATCCAGGCATCCCCTGGCCACCCCGGGAATTTTTTTCGAACATCCCCCCTCCCAAATGCTATGTTAACCATTGTCGTCTGTTTAATCCACCCGTGTCGCCTATTTCGCCTGTTTCTAAGATCGGCCTTCTTAAATATATTGTATTACGGATCGGTCCTATATAAAATGTCGGACTGGGTACGTGGCATCTGGTGATAGATGCGGAGAAACACGGCATGCTGCGAGACATGATATTGATATTTCTTGCCGACGCACTGTACTCAAGTTACCTCTATCATACTGATCGTATTGCAGGATCGGGTAACGTAGCAAAGAACGATCCGAGTACGCAACATAGAACGTTACGGGGACTTTGCGAGGAACGGTTCAGGGAACCCAAACGGGCTGCTGAGGAATACACCTGCCTGTAGCATGGGCCTTGTCTCGTGATCAGGTGATGGCATCGCTCACCTCGATCGCTCTGCTTTTTCCTCTTTGGTTCTCTCTCTTTCTCACTCTCTCTCTTTTTCATGTCCACATTAGGCCACATCAGCGCCTTTCCAAACAAAATATTTTCTTCATCACAAGTGATCTTCACAGACACTTCGGTACCGCCTCTCCATCTTTTCTCATTGAAGACAGAGCCTCGACACGCATAATTTCTTTAGGTTATCAGCGTTGACTTCTAGTCTACACATCGGCTGGCACCACGGAACGGCGTCTCCATCAGTTCGTCAAATTGTACAGGAATTGCGAAGATAATCCATCAGGTTTTCAAGTGCGGAGGAAAAAGGACCAGCATCGACCCGACGACATCGACATGGAACTTCCTCAAGTTTGTTTCTTCAGGGGAACTTCAAGCAAGACTGCTTTCACGCTCCCATGCGCGAAGCACGTAAGGGGACTGCCTGCGCGCATTCACGCGCTTAGCTCGTATTCGTACGTACAACATCATTTTAACGCTGTAAGCGCAACATAAGTCACTCGATCATTATTGTGCCGTCACACGCAAAGGTTTGTATTCAGTACTGCTTTGAGGCTATAAGCGCGGAACATGTCACGCAAGTATTCTTACTTATCACACGCGAAGCTAGTTTCCATACTGCTTCCACGCTGTAAAGTCAAAGAAAGTTGCAAGACCGCTTTTGCGCGATGAAAAGCAAAGATAGTTTGAAGCCAGTTTTCACGCCATCGAGTGCAACGTATGGTGAAGCCACTTCTTCTAATCCATTGTTCAAAACCTACACGCGCTGTAATACACGCAGCAAGGTTTTTGACGAATCGGCTACTCAGCGTAGTATCAGGTAGTATCAAGAGAATCACCTTCTACCTATACGGGGCCTCCACTCCTATACGGGGCATCCATTTGCAGCAACGACCTTCACGATTCAAGCGGGGGGCACGAATTTCGACTCATAATTATTACTTAAACAATAATCCGGCGTAACGGGTTAAGGTCGTGGCGAAAATGCGGCTATCCATGTGTATACGAGTAGCAGCAGTAGTAATCTGCCCACACCGAACAACGCCAGGTTATTGACTTCACAATTGCTCCGCACGCATAAACTTGATGAGAAAAATGATTTTCCTTGCACACGAACACCCAACCTGCACCGGACAAATCCACACAACCACAACACTGCGAACATGGTTCAACAGCTGGGAAGCAAATATGACACTAGCTATCACTTCAGCTCCGGTCAACAAAACGGTCGATTCAACGTCGCAGACTTCACCTTATCCACAGAGTCTATGGAGGTACATCGCCCATCTGCATCTACCTCATTAGCTTCTTCGACTACTCCCATCACAAATTCGGCTACTTCGCGTTATAGATCTACTAATCGTACGACCAATACTGCTTCATCTCTACGGTCTCAAGGTGGCATGTTGGCGTCCTGTTTATCGCAACGACTTCGAGTTCAACATCATTACGAATGTACATACATGCAGAAGGCATTGGCACCTGGTACTTCTACGGCAGCCTGTTCCTGAGGCTTCTACAGCAGGACCTACCTACAAGGTTTCTTCATGTACAACTGCACTACCGGAGCAAACGTCCGGCAGCATCAAGGTGGGTCACGCAACGCACGAGGCAACGTCTCTATGATCGAACCAACGACCATGTTTCTATCAACGGCCGGACGGGGGGATCAGAGATCGAGTCTTCCCGACGGCAACTTCTTTACTGCAAAAAAGTTTCACGGTTTGCTTTTCTGACGGCATCATTCCGGCACCTGACACCACACCATCGTCGCCTACGCTCTCACCAGACGCAAGCTCAACAGCAGCACCACCGTATCCGTCACCGAGCTTTTCGCCGTCTAGATCTCAGCCGGATATTGGACCGGTTTTGTGCATCGCGAGCTTTCCGGCAATAAAGGCACAAGCGTTGCGCACGTGTTTGACTCCTCTCTTGGCTCCGCTCATGTGGTTATTAGCCGCGGATAGGAGCTTGACCAAGTCTTTCATGCGACGCGCGGTACAATGAAAATATTGTGCGTGGTTTCAGAAAAAAAGACACTGAAATCGGATATGATAAGTCAGCAAGAATCGCTATGCATCTAACACGAAAACGAAAAAATTGTACCGCTGAATAACGCCTTCTAAAATATGAGCATGACGTATCGCTGTCGTGTAGTGGCTTTGTTGTGGTGTCTTCGTCTGCGTCTCGTTCACGGTGCCACTGTTATCTATTGGCGTCCGACGAACACCAGGAAGGGTGTTGTTACGAGCATGACGACGTTAACGTTATCATAGCTGTGGAGTTACTGCTCATTGATAGGATATGAAAAACGTGATGAAGTGGCGTCATCTGCCCATATAAACAGCAACTTAGACAAGCCATTACGAGATACTATACGAACAAACCAGTCCGAGCAAACTGCGCACAAAACCAAATAATGAAGAAGACAAGGTTTCAGGTTTGGGAACTTCAGATGAGCCATTGACAAGGTAGGCAACGTGTTGAACCACTCGAAACCTTACGAATACTTGTACCCGGACTACTTTTTGTTCCTTTGCAGGGAGAACGTAACGTTTCCCCATTCTGAACGATACGAAAAAAACTGTTCCCCATGACGGGATACGAGCACTGCTTTTGCTGCTCCAGACGTACGAGACAGGCGAGCAAAGCGATCCACCAAAAACAAACGGCGCACCGATTGATTGACCCCTGCGTATTCGACCGACGATGCCTCGAGAGAAAGTATATATAACATTTCCCGACCGCTCACGACCGACGTCCATCTACCTGTGAGTTAAAATCAAGTGATAAGCTCGGGTCAGCCGTGCCACAACATTCCGAGACTCAGAAAAACTGCCCGAACCTCGACGAAACGTGAGTCTACCGAACACCAATATTAAGTCTACTGCCCGACACATTTTACCCTCGAGAATGCGCTGCGCAAGAATGTGATATACCTCGTGCTGGGTTTGAATCATTGTGACTCCAACATACATCTAGACGTCAATCGCAAACAACCGGAGGCTATTGATCAGTAGGAACCTTGTTCAATCGCTTCGGCCACAGATGCACATAATAAAACCGTTTGAGATCGACATTACACCATTGAACTTACTTCCCGCAAGGGGGCACAGAGGAAAAAGACCGGTTGTACAGCGTACGTCCGGGCGATGACGGATCAGTAGTCGTTTTTGGGCATACGCGTGGGGAATAGGGCGTCAAAAGCTTTGGCGGAGCTGACTTCGCTACTGTTAAGCTGGACAAGAATGATTTGCTGCTCTAGGGTTGGCCGGTAAACGAGGTTCCCCTCACCATCCACTTGTAACACGGAAAGCATGTTTTGCAGACTGATCCTCGCTCTAAAAAAACTACATACACCCGGCACGCGTTGGTAAATGATATTCTTTATGTGCCGTTGATTTTTCCCAATTGTTCAGCTCCAATAGAAAAGGCCATCCGGGGATGATTTTGGGCGGCGGGTCTCCTATAGGGCAAATGATTCCCAGGTTATCGCCGCAGGATCAACGGACGGGGCGTGGGTTGGCTGAATCGCAGGTGATACTGATTTCGCGGCTGTAATGCTTGACACGCATTCTTCGGCAACCGCAGTACCTTCTGTGGCTCTGATGCAGGCTCCCACGCCCGACGTACCTCAACCACCCGCCCCAATGCCTTTACTCGAGCCACCTCAACAACCCATACCATCATTAGAGACCATATCACCTTCGCCGAACACTCGTGCACCTTTTTGAAGACGCACGTCTTCTTCAACTTAGCATGGCGACGACAGGGCTCCTGTTGGAATGCCGGCAACCACCACAACAACTTGGCCCACCCGCACGGGCGTCGAGGGGGGAAGATTGGACACCATAACAATCGTGGTTGTATCGGTCGGGATGCTTTGCTTGATCGGTATGGTAGGGGCGACAAGTCGTTATCGAGCCCGAAAGCTTAGAGACGCCAAAAAAACCCTTCTTGGACCCTCCAATGGAGATGTGCCGTCACAATTAACCAATTCACCACAGCAAAAGGACGTGCCCGCGTCCACTTCGGTGAAGAAGGGGGACTGGGCGGAAATAATATACACGTTGAGTCCGTTCGATCCGATGACCGGTGTGCCGGACAGGGTGGGAGTGAAACGAGCAAGCATGTTTCCTCGGTACAATGACGCGAATGACCGAGTGGATAAAACGAATAGCAGAAAGGGAGGTCGCGGATAATACCAGTCTTCAGCCGCAGCCCCTGCAACAAGCCGTGGAGAGTTATCACCAATTGGTGGTATGGTAACCGTATATGGCGTGCTAGATCTGGGCGGGAGGAGGGTTAAGCCGCTGCGTTGTTCCCGTAATGGCGTCCGTCGTTTCGGGGTTGCCAAGGCGGTGATGAAAGCAGCACAGGAACTGGGGCAGAGATCTCAAGTGTCACCGGGATGGCCGGTTTGGTTACTAACCCTCTCAAATGGTGACCCAAACATTCGAACCCACTGAAGTGGCTGACACCATGATGAGATGGTATTACACGCTTTTAACTAATATTTATCGCGCGGGGCATTTAATAAACGAGATTGGCTGTGGCGCATCGAATAACCTGTGTACTACAGTCTACCCACTGTTGACCCACGGGGTCTTGAAATGCGTGAAATTTTGAAATGCGTCGCTTGATGTGTATGACTTTGAAATCAATGGGTGGCCTTCGAGGTAGTTGCAGTAATATCGAGACAAAATGCGGACGGCACGAAAAATATTAAAACAAGGCAAATCCCTACGCCTGCAAACGCGTGTACGGCACTGAACACTGGTGGCATGCCGGTGTTTGAGATTCATATTGGTATGGCCGGTAGGTCGGGGACGAGTGAGCCTCGACCTGAGCCTCTCCCCGGTACGACAGAGGTAAGACACTGACAAAACAGATAATGAGGTACGTCCTCAACATCAACGAAGGACGAGCTAGTCAATCCAGCCACTAGAAGACAGAACAGTGCTGAAACCACCATCAATCTACCAGACAGACCTTCAAATGATAAGGTAGTTTGTTTATACCACGGGCACGTTAATCTACATTCTCTTTGAGGGAGCTCAAATTTAATACGACCTACGATATACACCAAAACATCGATATTTCGCTGTGTTGAGACGCGTTCTACGATAGAGGTAGGACATTTTCGCCTAAAATTTTCCGAATGACGGGACTCCTCGACCTAACATCGCCGCAATGACATTGTTTTTTCGAAAAATATGTTCCTAAATACTCCGGCCCTAGGATTATTAATCGGGAAGCAATTTGATTTTGGCTTGAGTTGGTTTTCGGTAGATGTATTGAGCTCTTCAAGTGAGGAGCTTCACAAATATTTGAGTGGATCTCTATTACAAAACGCCTTTTTGCTAATGAGGTATGGTCATATTTACCACGGTCCCCCGCCTTAGTAAGACAATACAACAAGGTTTCAAAACTAAAACCACCGTACATTTTGAGGCTTTGCGCCATGATACGAATGTATGTGTTAACGATACCGTGCCCGTGCTTTGCGCCTGCTTGGTAGACCGTTTTTACGTTGTTCCGCCGTCTGCCAATCGTTTAGTGGTAGCACCACGGACGCCGCGATGTGTACGTCTTTTTGGAACGCGTCAAGTCTGGTTGATCCCACATTCAAACATAAAGAAACCTTCAAATCGACATGTGCGTGGTGACCGGTCAACGACGCGCTTGCTTTGCTGTGCATGTGCTATTCACGAAACGCTACATTCTAGTATAGTCTCTCGTTCTCATCTCCCTACTTCAGCAAAGCATATATTGTCTCCCCTACACTCACGTAAAACCTCATGCCACAGGTGTTCATCGCAGAAGCCTTCAGTCGGCGGGTCCGGTATTATGCCTTGTAGACACTGTGGATATTTCACTGAGGAAAAAATATGAACGACGGCGTATTGCTCGTTACCGTTCAAAATTGCACTCATCCTGTAACCATCGGGTAGTTCCCCGACCAAACTGTGAATACTCGATACACGCGTAGATTGAGCAGAAGATCTTGGTAGTTGATACTCTTACCGTTGGAGTGTGTGTTGTGTATTGTGTCAACTGGATTCAGCATGCGCGTGATCACTTCCCGTCAGGTTCGTTCTTCACCTGAACAATATTTGTCGGCCTGGTACTTTACCTAAAAATTCAAATTGAGTTGGAGACTCTAATTACACGGTTCATCGGGCCCTGATCGAGGACTTGCGTGATTCTGTCGGTGAGCTTGTGGAAATCATCAAGACGTATCAGAGTAGATGACGACTATCGACGTTATTCAAGCAGCGCAAGGCAGAGGCGGAGGCAGTCATTGACGCCTTTACTGGCCGTCTACAAGTGAGACCATATATCAGTTTCCGGATACTGCAGTCAACGCCCGACCACTGCGGCAACCTGTAAGTTCGCCTCGGCTTAAACACTACATGCAAGATTTTTCACGTCCGATGGGATTAAGTATTACATACTGCCTCGGTATGGCCCGTAAAACTTTGTTTGGACAGTCTTGTGCAGTATATTGGTTGTGTTTTTGTTTTGAAGTTTCAAATAAGTGCTGCCTTGTCATACACAACAAAATTCGCAACGATCTTTATATAGGTAATGCTGGCGAAGCCCGGCATGATTGGGCCGCATTACACTACGTCAGCATGCTATTTGTCTTTCGGAGCCAAACGATATCCAAGTACGGTTTCGAGGTATGTATGACCAAGTTTATCACTGTTCAGCAACGCTGGTGCGGTTTTTCGGCGTCCCCAGTTTGACTTGCAAGTGAGAGCTGGGCACGAGTTCAGCATGATCGGGAAGGCCTTGCGAGGCAGTCTGCTGTCTCAGGGACAAGGCGAGGTATGACCGCCGGCGCCCAGTGCTCGCGATCTCACAACTGGCGTTTCTCGCGACAAATATGTAAACCATGCATGAGACTACTGCGTCATGAGCGACGCTAATATGTGGAAGCATTATCGTCGGGACGCATTCAAGGTATTTCTCATACGTTCATGTACGGCAAGTGGGTAGTTTTTGTACGGTTGAAGAAGGAGGCATGCTCACCTCGAATTCGATCGTTTATATATTAATTTTGGATATTAATGCCGCAGCGATCGCAACAGGACACGGTGTCAATATTTCTGTTAGAGTGCCGGCGCGCCCATGATAGATGCGTTTGTAGTTCTAGACGGCGACGTCGCAATACCGGGCGAGCTTCATTGGACGGGAGGATTTGACTCGGGATATTTCGCCGACTGCAACGGCCGGAATGCGGCAGCCAAAATCAGCATATGGTGGCCGTTAAAAAACGCATACTGCTGATAATGCTCTATAATCCGCTGTGAACAAACCAAGTCATAGACCGAGGCGTCACATGTTTCAGAGCAGACAGACGTCTAGAAGGGCCATGCAGAATAGCGTTAAAACGTGTTCCTCCGGTAAAGTGCCTGAAGAATAAAGACCCCTGAAAAGGTGAGAGGGGCGGTAGTCACGATCCTTTGTGGCCCAAACAATAAGTGCGTTTGTCGGCCGACTTATATCGCCGACATTTTTATTCAAGAAGACATCCTTTCCTCTATGAAAATGTTCGACTGTGGTGTGTGCCCGTCTGCCAAACTGATCCTAGTGTGAGGTAAAGCCACAGGATAAACACGTTTGCTGACGATCTCGCTACACTGTGAGCGCCTACTCCTCTGTGAGAATGTGTTAGGTGGTGCAGGTCGACCACGATTTAGAGCGTTCCACCACCGTGCAGGAAAGCGTGCCGTATGCCGTAAAGCGGATGGAGGCGAGAATGGATATTGAAAGCACCCATCGCAAGGCATTTTGGAGGGAGTTGCAGGCCATGAGTCGCCGGAAAATCCCCCGCATGAGTAACGTCTACATAGCTATCACGTCTCGGAAGGGGTACTATATAGTTGTCATAGAGGTGCTCCTCGATGGGGACTCGAGCAAGCTGTTGATGAGAAGCGAAGAGCCCCTGGCCGAACAGCACGCTCGTGGTATCGTCCGAAACGTGTGCACTGGAATGTCGTACTTGCATCGTAAAGGGGGAATTCATGGGGACCCTAAGTCGCCTAACATGCTGCTCGATGAAGCTGGCAGGGCTACGGTAAGGCCGGACGTACACACTCGAAGCTCATTATTTACGGCACAGTAGTAGCAATATTATATCGACCACGCACGCACAAGCAAATAGTCGCTGTCAAAGCTAAGAATCAATAGGCACGATATAAATATACTGATTTTCCGTTGTTCATGGTAGTTAGAGTCCACACGCGGCAATATACCCTGGATGATTCCGTCGTATGTTTACAAGAAAACCGACGCACCGATGGTCACAACGGAGGCTGATGAGTTTGATAGAGCGCATAAAATGAGGTTTTGACAAGACAGACGTGTGGCCTATTATTTGTCGTTTTGAAGTATACCAAATTACTAAACGTCTAATTTACTGTGCGTATTCGTCTCAAGCAATTGGTGCACCATGCATGTACCGCGACTGGGATGCAACAACTCAACTTATCATGAACATGGGCAGTGGCTGTAGTAGGCATGTTCGATCCGTCCAATTTTCCGTTCAGTCGAACAGCCATTGTATACAAACACGTAACGTTCCTCAGGTTCCGCGTTCCTGCAAACTTTCGGGGGAAAGTCTGAGTTGTCAACTTGTACGAATGGTCGCACTGCAACAGTCGAAAATCGTCCAATCAGCCCTCGCAGCACACGTGCATCTGTCTGGAATAAAACACCGTTTATGTTGGGTGAGCTGAGGGTTAGTGCCGGCGTAGGCGGGGGGCTCATGTTCCACCGCATGCAGCGCGAGAAATTCTACCCTACTTCCTTACAGTGCCTCTTTACCGACCAGACAGACAGATGTTTCCATGTTTTCATCGGTCAGACGCAATCCTGTCCGTGAAAAACGCGCAAGCACGAAAGCATTAATAGAGACTGAATTTTCTCCATGGAGTGACTCCGAGAGGCTTAAATGTAAGGACGTATGAAGGAACCAACAGGACAGCATCATTGCATCATCCCCCTCACCGCCACTACCCCCCCTTTGGTACAATGAGCGTGAATATTAACTCCACACCTTGAGGGGTTTTCTTCGACAAGAGGTTGAGACTCCCTACTGAACAATGTGGGCCGAATCTGCTAGTTATGTAAACATTTGGGATTGCGACAAGCCTACATCGGTGTCGGCAACTCCTTGCTTGGTTAGCGTTTGCACAATTGTTTTTTTTCTTCGGGAAGGACGTAGGTTTGATAACATTGTGCCCACGGGGGCATTGCCATTACTAAAAAATGCGCATTGGTCCCACAAATGTCACTTTGACGCACACGTTGGGAAGGACGGGCTACCTGATCGCCTGTTGTGGAATCTGTGACGTGGTATCGAGCTTCAAGACGACTCTAATGCATCGAGTAGCAGGTCGGCCCCGTTCAGGCATTGACGTGATCTTATATTGTCGGGAAACGGTTTCTTTGTTGATGCTCTTTAAATGAGATTCCTGAATTCGGGACCTCCAAGTGACCGCCGCTGGCGCACTCTACTGGTCTGGCCAACTTCGCTACATCACCGAATCCCCGCACAAACATGAGCGTTCATGGGCTGCTCCCGAGGCACATATCTTGACAGAGGCTATCAGGGTGCATATTGGCACGACGCAATAGATAAAAGCATCACAGGTTTGCCAGTCAGTCATGACTTGTTTTGTCTAGTACCTGGTATTTTCGTGCCGTGTCTTGAACATCTGCCACCGAGACACTCGTCGTCCACTTACATCACAAGCCTCTTTGTATGACACCGTGAAGCGTCGTGTCGCCTCGGTCTTTTGCCTGGGCATTTTTCTCCCCGGAGCGGTAGCCGTGTCGCAGCAACGTCAATCTTTCACACTCTCTACCACCGTAGGAAAACAACTGGATCGTCTGTACATTAGATTTCAGCTCGTTCGTGCTCTACGTTTTCGACAAAAGGTGTAGCAGCTCTGTACGAAGGTTGGCTCTGCCTTCTCCTTCACCCCTATACCTGACTGCTCCCGTTTCACCCGGTAAGGCCCTTGAGTCTCAGGGTACCTCTAACGCTAGCGACGTCTTCAGCTTCGGGGTGGTCGTTTGCGAAGTGTTTTCCAGAAAAATACCGTGGGTGGACAAGGCGTGTCACATAGACATATTTATATGCGTCGTGTTAAAGGAAGATGGTCCGGGAATACCGGTAGGATCTCCAGCCGATATGGCTCGAGTTATGAACGATTGTTGGGTCCGTCTCCCACAGGATCGCCCAATGTTCAATGATATCATGAAATGGCCAAGTAGTAAAAAGAGCCTGATTAATGCGGTCTGTACTGGGCCTGTGTTATCAGGATATATGAGGACAACAATGTTGCCCCTGTCTGTCACTTGGTTTTTGGTGCAGGCGATCAAGTTCATAAATGTATGGTTCTTTGTTTCTGTAGTCCACTGATCATGAGCCATGGGGTGACAGGAATTTTCCGTTTCAACACCGGTCTGACATACAAAACTTCACGAGGGGCTGACTTCAGACTGCACGAACCACAGCAGTAGACCCTCCTTTTGAAGGCTTGTCAACTGGAGTCCCCTTTGAACGACGGGAGCACAGTTATGAAGCTAAGCAATAATAAAACGGCGACATTTTTGGATGAGTAACAACAGAACACCATTGTGCGGGCCAGCAGGCAGGCACATACGGAAACGAAAATTGTTCATCTGAAGTAGTGCTTAGTAGCGCCGAAGCAGTGGCACCACACAAGAGTGTCTTAACACCAGGTGACACGTAACAAAAGTCAGGTATCCTAACCTCTGGCGAAGGTGTCTCTTTCTTTAGAAACTTATGACAGATCGGGTACCATCCATGCTGAAAGCTTGGCCGGCTGCGGGTATATGGTTTGGCGGCGTGTCATAGCCTGCTCAGCTGCAACTGGTACGCAGACCCGGCAGGGGCAACTGCTGCCCGACTAGCATGATTATAATTATGATTATTCTTCGTCGGGGGTGGGTAGTCGCATGCGGTCGACGATTGGAAGTTGAAGAGATGACCTGTGGAGCTTGTGTTTGTATTACGCTGTACTCGATGCTGGCTTTGGGATATCTCACGGTTCCTATTATATCCACGCGTTCAGCCATATGTAAATGAATCATAATCATTTTTTTGTCAACATATCGTGTGGATAAAACTCGCCTCTCAACGAAGTTGATGAGATAAACGGGACTACCCGGGGTTTTGGTACAAAGACTATAAAAATGGAAGGATCGAGAGTGACCAAAAGGCTCGACCTATTTTGGTGGAATTTATGGATTAGGCTCTCTGGCAATCAAGCAGTGCACTTCGGAGGGTGTGCTATGCTGTTGACGCTACATAGATACCGCCTGTTATCGACCATCATGAAAGCGGCGTGTGCAACAAATGG
>JBBMHQ010077953.1:0-12000 GCA_037834295.1 Postelsia palmaeformis
TCCACGGTGGGATTTGAACTTGGGTACCAATACCAATGGTCTTTGAAGCTGACCACTGGTCTACCGGGGCGACCGGTACGGAACAAGTTTTGTGTATTTGCAATCGTACTGATACGCAGGCTGTCGATAGTGGAACGTGTAGCCTGCAAAGGATACAGGGATTTTTGCGCGTACGCACGTGGTATGTCCATACGTCAGGTTTCACCGGGTGTGTGCATGATTGTTGTTTGGGGTGACGTTCCTCCCCTTTCCAGTTTTTGGCACAATTTACTCGGAGACGACGTCTACCTTCCTCAGCCCCGCTCCGTCTTTCACTCGTTTAACTTGCCCTCTTTTCCCCACCACAATATCATTAATTGAAACCAGCACCGCCACTGAGCATACACGATACCACGATGCGTGTGGTCTTGGTCGGAGTGCTCCGTATCTGCCCTTGTGTTTGTGCGGCTCATGGCCAGTGTTCGGCACCCGGGCTTTCGGTTTTTCAACCGTATTTTGGGCCGCAACCGTACGAGGTACTCAGTCTGGCTATTCGGTTCTTTCAAAATACCCGACCAATTTTACTATTCAATAGTTCGGTTTTGGTCGGTCGATCAGTACGTCCCTCTATCCCCTAACCCATATACCGCTCCTTATATTTCTGCATGGATACCCATGCATTTCAGCACCTACGGAGCCCACAGCCAGTGTTGAGCACCGGAATTGGTGTTCTGTTTAGTCATCAGTTTCTGGGAGCGTTTCCTAACTCCGCCCAAACATTTCCACGAGATACGAGCAGTGCCCTCTGTTATGCAATGATTTCTCTTTCGTACCGGATGATCGACGATTATATAATTTTTTCCCTCGCAGGAGAACTGGACCTCGAGATGTTATGTTCCGCGTGTTGAGTGTTTAAAGGTTGTGGAAGCCCTCGACCTTTTTCTGTTGAGAGCAGCAAGCCGGCTTCGCCTGCCTCCCTGCCATATGCATTTTTATGCCATTGATATCCGCCTGATCACCTGTTCGCTCTGCGCCAATGACCAAAAACTTATACCGAACGGCACAAAAGTATTCACCGTTTTGCACATGAAACTTGAGTCGTACGCTTTCCACTGCTTGTAATTCCGTTATTTGGCAGCCCTGATGTGCCAGCCGACGCTCACTCGAAGAATTCGTTGTTTTCTCATTATGTTCATACATCTCGCGAAAAACAATATATGTGAAAACACCCGCCCGGGAAATTCTCGGTTGCGGTTATTTGCGTCAAAATAACCGGTAAGCAAGACATTTTCTGGTCGGTTATCCAATAATAAGCGACCGAACTCAAGTTGGGCTTACTGTAGGTGCCCAACATGGGACAGCAAGGACGCCGACAGCTTCCTTCGTTTCGCCCGATGGTCGGCAAGGTAGAAAACGCGACTTGACCTCACAGCAGTACGTACTGATGGCAGACGACCTTTCAATGATAGATTACACATAAATAAGGCTTTATAGAGAATAGGACGCGAGTAACGAGAGGGGTATCCATCGCTTTTAAGAGACGATATTTCTTGGCTGACCGCGCTGCTCAATTTATTGTCGCTGGAACACCGTCACACGTATGTGGTATGTTTAGTTATGCATACCCAGGCTATGGTATGGTTTTGGTGGTACCGTCTTCATTTCTGGTCGCGATCTGTAGGAATACTGCGACTATACTCGCAGTGTGAGCCTGGGGCGTCAAAAACAATGAGGTACACCGGTGACGTCGTACACTCATGATGTCGGCCATAGTCGCGAGCACGCAACACTTTATCTACCAACGCCAGAGCAGCCCCACCCCAGCCCATCCTCTGGGCGAGGTGCTGCCGACACTTGCTGCGGCAGTTCTTTGTCTGTTGCTTCCCATTGACACTTCAGCTGTACACATTTTGCGTTTGTACAGGAGCACCTTGAAAAAATCACGACCACTGATCCGGACCGACCGTAGGAGGGCAAACGCTCTTTACTTCCTGCTGCAATAATAGATGAAACGTCGATTGAGTAATTCGCAGACATTTCGAAAACAATGATCGCTATGGATTGGAAAGGTCTGCGCTCGAGCAGGCTTCGATCCATCCGTTTTTGAGCAGTTTGCTGTTCGCGACCAGATGGTATCCAGACTCCAAAAAATGTAAAAGTTGAGGCAGGTAGGTGCAGTAGGTAACTCGTGATACTGTTGAGCGAGTTGAATGACTTCAAATGTCGACATGGGGGCTATCTTCGGCAGCATTGAACATCAGTAGTAGCTCCCAGCGAGCGTAGGCACAGTTCGACGCAACCCGAGGAGGGGACAATACGAGTCGCACCCCCTAACGCGATAGTATATTTCAGTCTGCAACGCCGACGAGGGATGAATGGTTGTTGTGCGACACCAAGTCTAGGTCACCACCATGACCATAGAGGCAGCCGAATAGATATGGATACGTGAGTAGATGGGATAAAAGAAGAGCAGCGTCCGAAACTGGGCATACGCGATGACGTGCAGACCAAAACCGGGTGCCTTTTTAGTTCAGTAACCGTGACGGTCTCAGGACGCCATCTCATTGGGCGTACCGGCGGCCACCAGATGATGGCCACTTTTTGTCCCGGGTAGACCTGATTTTGGCTACATAGCCTCGAAGAGGTACCCGATAATTGTACCAACTTACCCGAAAATGGCCAGTCTATTTGGCCACATCGAATAACCACCATGTCAAGGTTCATGGCCCACGTCCCAACCAAAAAGAGCAAGAACCATCTGCGTGATGTTCACAATTATGTATATTGTAGACAACTTCTTTCGATTTCTCTCTTTCGTATTGCTGGACCAGGCACACACTCATCACCGCTCTCACTCTCTTTCCTCTCTCCTTCTCTCCCACAACAAATTTAGCACAGCCCTCTCTCTCCCCCCTTCTCCCGACAGCCAAACCGGCACCATAAAAAGCAGCCTAACCACAGCAAAGAGTAGCAGAGTGCCAACTTCGTGACAAGAAGTAAGATGTTCCCCAGACACAACGACAGTATTATGCCGCATCTTTCTCTTGTGTCTCCGGCCACACGCTTGAATTCGTATGTAGGACAGAGGGTGTGTCCCTCGCTGTTTTCGGTACCAAGTATATCATTTTCTTTTCTTCGCTCAGACTTCTGAGCCTGAAACTCTCAGCAGCCAAGTTCGTACGAGTAACTACTGTCTCCGCGTTGTGGTCATTCATGTACCAGGGTTTCGTTCACCTCTTGTTTGGGGAGAGCGTAGTATCTGGACTTTCGCTTTTTTTCACGAGTAACATCGGTCCTATTTGTAACTTGCATGGTCGAGTAAATAATCGTGTGTCGACCCGATACGGTCGTCATCATGAGATGACGCCTCGGAAAACAGTACCGAGTAATATTTCCCGCAAGACAATTGGACGTACTAAGAAAAAAACTCCGACGACGAGGGACGAGCTATGAATACTCGTTCGTACAAGGACTATGACGAATGAACCAATTCCGTCCGTATGATCCAATGTTTTCACCAGAGTTGCGGTGGGGACGAGGTCAGCTCACACACGAACCTTTTCATTCCATGATAGGGGGTACGGAAACTGCCTGGCAAACCTAACGAAACCCGGACGCATTATGACTACAACGCGACGACAGCAACTGCCCCGTCCGAAGTTGACTGCTATGAATTTCAGATTCGATGGCTGAGCGGAATTCAAGGATGGGAGAGGGGGGAGGAGGAGAACCCGTGTGTCTGGTTCAGCGCTCCGAAGAGAAGAAAGCGAACATTATAGTCCAGATTGAACCTTATCATGGACGTCACGAAGACAGGACGGGAAGCATGAACCCGGAGGTGGTGGTTGGTCGTTGCGGTCGAATAGGCTTGCCATTTTCGGGTCGGCGTGTAGAATAATCGGGTACCTCTTCTGGGTAAGAAGATAAAATCCGGTCTACCCGGCAAACAAGTGGCTGGCACCGGGTGGCGACCAGCACCGGCTGATGAAGTGGAGTCATGGGGCCTTCGCGGTCACTGAAAAATAAAACGTACCCGATTATGGCCATCAGGTCATCGAGAAAACCCGATTTTGGCCATTGCTCAAAAACGGGCAAAGATGTGAACTCTTTACATCTCTTCGAATGGCCGTTCATTTGGAATGACTGAAAATCAAGTGTGTACATCTCCCGCTAACACCCCCCTTGCGGTTGCTCAAAATATGCAGGTGCAAACGCCTGCTTTGACAAGTGCGAGAGTGGTTCGAATACAGTGTGAGCACCTTTGTAGCATCTTTGACGCATCTTGCTTGGTCGGTCGAGTTTATCACAAGCACGACCAATCGTTTTACGCCAGTAGCGGTGATGTTGTGGTAGGACAACATGACGAATTCATTGAAAATGCAAGATACATGCCCGAGACAACCGGCAGGTTTTGCGGCTAGGCTTGTCGGTGGTGAAAGAGTCCGGGCCACATCCAATGCCCAGCTCTCAAGTTATTCACGTGTTGGCATGTGTTAACGCCGGGACTGTCCGCACGATGTGGTTATCTGTCCGATTCTCTCTTATCCGTCGGGCGGTCTACAAACCGGCGCCATAAGCTTCACCGGAACCAATATGCTATCTGTCAGACCACATGTCATGTTCATCTGTCAGACCGCATGTCATGTCTCGAGCCATCTAATTTTTCCGTCTTTTTCTGTTTGGTTGCGGTCCCCTGCTGTCGCATCGTACATTTCAGCAACTTGTACGGCTGCGAGTTGACGGATGGCGATGTTCCGGACATGTTGGCGTGCTTCGAAGTTGTTGGACCAAACAACATCGAAACATTGTGAGAAGGAAGATCGCGATCAGAATACAGACTACAGCTTGACCCCGCTTGGCTTCGATGCCGCGTCTTTTGTCCTGACAGAGCACATGAACGACGATGGGGATCGCATCTATTTTGAGTGTTAATATCCCCCCATGTTTCACAGCAACATTGATGTAGGTACTAGCGACCGGCGTGTTCATCCCATAGGTTGGCGACGATGCAAGTTCTCGATAGGATAAGGTGCCATTGTTTAGTATCCGCGGATATCGTCATTGTTCATTCTCAACAAAAAGATTGAGCGTTCAAGCCGTATGCTCTTGTCATCGCGACTAGGCGTTGGTGCACGCAAGGGACCTTGCGAAAGTGGACAGTACGCAACTATCTCGTTTCTTATCATGTGGTTCTGTCGACCTTCGCGTGTTATTGTGTGTCGTTGAACCAACCCCCACAGGATCCTCGGGAACAATGCTCTGACCACGCTACCAGAAGATACGTTCCAGGGGCTCGGGGCTCTAACTCGGCTGTAAGTTCGTATTGACGTTAATTGTACACGATGGACAGTCTGGACACTCAATTCATCAATAGCGGCAAATTTTTCATGATCCCAGTACCAACACTACGATGCTGGGAGACGCTCACTGCCGAGCAATGGCTCGGTTCGAGATATGAGGCATCGTGTTCGCGTTGTTTTCGCTGGACCAGTCCTATTTATGATCGAAGACCTTAAGTGTTCTCATGAATTGGTCGGGTTTTTTTTGCCGTATTAGCTGTTTCCATGTACGTTTAGTATAATCCATTATGAGCAATGAGCAAGCCGAGCACGTCCGGTTGTCGAATGGCCTGTACACTATAGCTTTTTCTTGTTTTTTGCACCATGGTCGGGTCACTCTTGAGAGTGTACACATCGAAGTCCCGGAAACGTTTGCTGATGGTCGGGAATGTAGTTTTCCGTCAATGAAGGCGAGGTCTCTAAACAAACTCCCCCGTAGACCGCCGCCAAACGACGGTGGCCTGATTGCATATGACCTAACAGACTCTACATCGCCGCTCCTTTGTTCGAACGTCCTCAGGCTTCTAAACGGAAACCAACTGAGCGCCGTGACTTCTGGTGTGCTCGCCGGGCTTGGGAATCTTCAGTACTTGTAAGTTGTGAAAAATGTTTTTTGCGCAGGAGCGGTAATCGACCTATTGTATCACTTCTAGTTACCCAGAACAATCGGCGGAATTGGTGCAGCACGTGCGATCATAACGTGGTCATTAATTCCGGTAAACTGATCGGGGGGTCATGAAATGTGGATTGACCAAGTCGTTCCAGCTTCTTTGCCTCGTGGCGTTAACCGCTCCTGGAGGTACCGGAAATGACGCTTCGAACAATGTCGGTTTCTTTATCGAGCGCCAAGTGGTCTCAAATGTCTGGATCGAAGCGAGCTCTAAATTTAAACGTATCCCCGCCATACAACACGTTTCTGACAAATATTTGTATAGTGTGTGGTCTCCCTGCTGTAGCTCAACTCGGCGTTTGCTTGTCAAGGACGGGACTGCAGTGCGTGGAAATGCGTTGCGGCCGTGACAAGTAGGCTAAACTTCTCAGTGCGGCGGTCCTCCCCTTCGCAACTTTTCTCCACCCCTCATCGTCGCCAGGTATCTCCAGGACAACCAGTTGACTACACTGCCCGAAACACTTTTCGACGGCCTCGACCAGCTAAAATATTTGTGAGTTGATGACAACATAAATACGGAGTACATACTTTTGAGTGCGTTGTGTACGATCCCAACCATTGGCGATATGAGCTTTGTCCAAGCTTACCGATAGTTTTGATGAACCATTCACTTTTTTTTTAGGCAAACGTCGCGGCAAGCTAACACAGCTGTAGTGTTGCCCAGAACCTCCATGTAGTCGCGTTCTGCCACCCAGTACGTAATCGCCCAATCGTGTAGCTAGTCGCGTTTTGTCGGCAAATTCAATAAGTGAGAGCATTCAACACGGTACCAGACGCCCCGCGATGAATCAAATGCCGACCTACTAACCCTCGAGGACGTCGGACGGTAACCTATACAAACAGGCGTCTACTCGTTCGTGTTGGATATCGTCAACATCTTAGCTACATATTTCGATACCATCGTGGGCGGGCGTGGCGAGGTCGGGCACGTCCGATAATCGGGCGAATTCGGTTGATGTAAACGTGAACGCCTTCTTATAGTCGAAGAACCGTGCTCGCTCCCCATGCCAGATGTGACTGTCAACGTTGTGTATATCAAACACGAGTAGTATAGAGTGAATGGGGTGCACCATGCTGAAAGGAATATCATGTCGGCATGATGACTGACACGTTCGATATTTCCGTCGCTTCAACCCTCTGTGGACATAACCAGGACCGTTTCCCAAAATCAGCTGAGCGTCCTACCAGGAGGGATATTTGACGGGCTGGAGACCCTGTCAAACTTGTAAGTGTGTCTTGAAGGGTATGAAGCAGGGCGCAATATGAACATCATCGGCTCACCCTTGCCTCCAGCAACCGCGATCCGAGCTGATATAGTAGGTGCCAGAGATATTGTGTCGAGATGTGTAAGGTCTTCGGGAAACGTGACAATTCGATTGTGAAATCGGTATGGATGCATCCGATTCAGCTTGATTTAGTCGTTGCCCCGTGCAGCCTGTAGAGTTGAGATACCGACGCTGATTGACTAGATAATCGTTTCGTAATTGTTTCGCATATCGCTCGTCATGTACACACGTCTAAGGACCAGTTCGAGTAAGCAACGGTTTCGGTTGGGGCCTTCCCGTTTTTGGTTTACCCCGTTGATTCAATAACGCCTACGTACATAGTCAGGACAGCGGGGTCATGATCCGTGTATATATTCGCGATCCGCTGGTCTTATATTTGTCTCTGCTCGCGCCGTCTTTCCACTCGCCGCTGATCGTGTATCTCTGAACGCCACCAGGTACTTCACGGATAATAAGCTGACTACCCTGCCCGAAGGGCTGTTCGACGACCTCGAAAACCTCAAAACATTGTAAGCGGGTTGCGCAAATGATCTTTCACTCAGTTGACGTTCGCAGCGTGGTTTTTGACCACCCCCTCGTTCGTGCATATTGAAGAGAAGTGAGTCGTATCTGGCGCTGGCGTAACCGAGACTAGACGTGAACGCCGACCATCCCAGCAAAAAAAGCACGGTGTATCGACTGCGCGCCACCACTTACCCTTGTCTGTGTCGGTGGCTTTGGGTGGGCGCGGATTTCCCCCCCCCCCCCTCTCCCTGATAACGCATTGTGCACGTGATACCGTGTTCTGTCTGAGCGTCTTTCGGGCGTACATCGTTACCGCTCGGACGGTCGAGGGCGGAGACACGTCGCTGAAGTCGTCGTCTTGGCGTGCTTCAGTTCAAGGTCGTTACCGATCTCCTCCCTCATGTCCGCGCACCTGTTTTCCGCCTTCTCGCGCCTCGCCGCGGTGATCGTTTTTTTGGAGGCCCGCACGGCCGCGGACAGTGCGCGCCTGGTGCGATAGACGCTCCGCAGTTGCACGGCGCGTTTAGCGTCGTCCTGCGTGTAGCGGCCAAGGAGTCCGCACAAGTTCAATGAGACCCCAGACCCGATTTCGGGAGGTTATAGTCACGGCCTAGCTCCGACTCCCCTCTGGGCACAGGGCAAATCCCGGCTGACACCATTTGTTTTCTCCTGACTGAACTGTGTACACCAACCACCTTCATTATATCATTCCAAGTATGGGACCACTGCTCTGACAGTGCGCTGGACGCCTGTTGTAGGTACCCCTCATTCGCCTTAAGATTTATTGTAGTCGAGATTTGTTGAAGGCTGTAAAGTAAACCTATGGGGGAAGCTTTGACCCTATCCCACTGTTGTCAAGCACTGTTCTCCGTATCCACGTACTGCAGAGCGTGGGACTGGCCGCTGGGTGAATCGCGTTTAGGAAAGTACTTTCGCGTGACTTTCTGCAGGGTTGTTGAAGTTTCTGGAAAAAATAGGCTCAGATGGTGTTCACTGTACTATACGTAGCATGTGCTCGTAGGATGCGAAGCATATGCGTCAGAGCCCGATCTCGAAATTATCTGTGGCATACATAGTGATACCTGTTCGCGACACCGATATGAAGCACACTTTTATAGCTAGTCGTGGGTTTGACCGCGGACGATGAAGACTGGAATATTCTCGAACAACCTCGGTTGATGATGGCTGTAACGTCCGGCGCTGACAAATGGCAGGTACCTGTCGAAGAACCCCGACCTGCAGTGCGTCCCAACAAAGTAAGTGATCAGGGGTGTTTCGCCGATGGGGGGATATTCGCTTGTCCTGGGTCTAAGCCTTCCTATACCAGGGGGGTGCGTTGAAATTTTTCCATGAGACTTGTCATCGGTTCATCAACCGTGACGGCGGGGGGATGGCAACACTGTTGCGTATGTGCCTGTCGGCCTGGTCTTAATGAATCGATCCAAATATGTCATCTTGCCTGATCGCGTAGAATAGTTTCGCCAGGTGTATGTATATTGCCCCCATCTGTTACGATTGTTCCAATACCGGGATTGACCCTGGATCACACCGCACCGACCCGACCCGGCGTTCTGTATAACTGTTTGGACAACGGAGAGATCCGCTTCTGCAATACGTGTATTCTTCGCATTTCCTTGCGAACGATCACGCGGCTAAACATTGAAACACGCGTTCTATCCTTGGTCAGCTCGAGTGTAAAAATGTATTGAGAACAAGGCTACACTGCTTCCTGCCACGACATACCCGACATTATCCCTTCACCCCCGCGACCATTTGTGTTTACACGTCATACGCAGCGTGGCAGCCAAGGTCAAGACAGACGATATCTCCTTCGACCAATGCGGTGAGTTGATTACTCCGAAAGTACATGATTCATCGGCAACTACGCTAATCGCGCTAGCTCACACTTGCGAGTGCGCACGTGTGTGTCATGGAACGGCGAAGATAAACGAGTTATCATCTACTAAGTTCGTTATGTTGGTAGATTGCGTCATTTCCGTTTCCATGGTTGCGACAGTCAGAAACGGACTTGAGTTTTTGACGCCGACATGAATTTCCGATCAACGCTCCGCAGAATGCACCCCGGCCGAGGCGGTCATGTGCGACGGGGGCGACTGCTCTCCTGGGGAATCCGGCTACACTTGCGGTCAGTATGCTTTGTTTGTGCTTCCTCTGACTTCTCACATGAAGGCCTCAGCAATCCCGAGGTACTACCACAAAGCATCATCTGAGTTCTACTCAGCTCTCTAACCCAGATCACAAGCCACGCATATTTGAACGCTCACGCAATCATTCTTCACATGTCGCTGACGGTGCCACACATGGCGGCTGTGAACTGTTCCGAGTGTTCGTAGGTAACACACTGAATCGCATCATGGAATTTGCAGTGAGATGCAGATATGTGCTCCCGCACAAGTTAACGGTTAGCCGAGAGAATGATTGATATAAAAGATTCCAGGATTCATGGCAGGCTGGTAGGGACAGTGTTCGTGTCCTTGGGGCCAACAAAATGCGGGAATGAGGCCACAAGGTCTCTTAGTTGATTTCATGACATATCGTTTGGGAGGCTGTAGATGCTCGGTTACAGGCTACCTCGAGACGCTTATTGTTTCAACCTTCGACGCTCGCGAAGACCACGAAAGCAAGTCGACACCTCCGTTTGCGAAGGCCAACGACGACAAGGTGCCCGTCCTGTTATTCGGGTCACGACCTACGCCTCTGTGGCACACAGCGTGTTTAGAAGCCCTAAAATGTTTACTTATACTCCGTACTTTTTTAGACTATGCTATTCCTGCTCCTGGCCCAACGGCTGCATCATAAAACCTTCGTACTCGGAAGAAATGTTGTATATTGAACGTGATAGATTGATAATAACAGTGTGAACTTGTGTTCGTTCACGAAGCACAATGAGTGAGTCTGTAAAGTCGTGATGTCTTGTCATGTCTTTGTAACGCAACGAAAAATACTTGAACTATGTTGCCACCTTGGTGTCGAATTCAATTGTTGTGTGCTGAGTTGATGATATTTTTTCTTGCCTCCAGTCGTTCATGCTTGAACATCTCCCGTCTGTGTCGTTTTGTTTCCCACCCCAAACTTCCAAACTGCAGGTGTCGCTGTGCACAGTATGGTCAGCTAGGTCAATCCGTGAGACGTCCCCTCGACATAGGGAGATTTGATCCGCTCAGCAGCAACAATTGGTTGACATCGACCTGTTGTTTTAGACAAAAAAAACGGACATTCCGGGGCAGTGCTCTCAGGCAACATGCGCCTCTGGTGGAGTACTGCACGCACAACTTGTATTTCGGCCGTATACACGAGGGAAGATATTCGCCAGGCCACTTGAGGTAGTGAGGGATTTGATGGGTTTAAATCGCCCACCCCTCTCGAATGCCCCCGTATAAGTTTTATATGTTTTTCATGGTACGGAAGGCTTGCAGCGGCAGGGAGGGTGGAGGGTACCCCTACACCAGGGACCTTGCCTGTATGGTTCCCCGGCACGTGGTATGAGAACCAAATGTTTTCCTTGTGCAAGGTAAGAGGGTGGGTTATCAGTGTCTCCTGTGTTGTCAGTGCCCTCCTGTCTTGATCTGGGGTAGCGACTGTAAGGGCGTGTCGTGGGAATGTCAAACATATCGCTCGCCCCTGGGTACATATTTTTGGTGATGACTTGTACGTGACAGGCGTCCCTTTCATGATTTGACAATGTTTTAGACTAAACTAATTGGCCCTCCCGGTAGATGAGATGCAGGCGTCAATTATAGTAAATCGACTAGGCCGCGCGCAGGCTGGGCGGCTGAGTCGGGCAGGCGACGCGTGGCATACGCAGGGCCTTTGGAGGGTGCAGCGGCTGCCGCTCAATCGTCACAAATCCACCGACGTCGGTGCCGTTTTCTTTCGAAGCGTTACTGATTGCTTTGCGATGACAACGGCCTAAGCTGTGCCCGTTGCGTTGACAACGGGCTCAGTTGTGCCCGTTAACGGCCCCTTTTTCAATGATTTCAGGAGCGGGGGTAGTTGCGCACTGCGTGTTGAGCAAAACTGATGAAGAAAAAATCGGTAACCGAGATTTACATACGACTGAGGTCGTGAACGTAGCGTGCGAGTTCAAGGACATAGATGGAGTATCATGCTTTTCCAACGTCTCTGTCCCGGGCGGGGCCTTGAGCCGTGTGCACATGGTGACTGACTCACCGGCGGTCTTTGTCGCGTCGAGCGGGTAATT
>JBBMHQ010077964.1:0-11998 GCA_037834295.1 Postelsia palmaeformis
CGATAGTATGGTCTGAATCCGCCTTGGCTGGGGGCGGAAGCTGGGGGTAGACCTTAACATCATGCACGCGAGATCGGTGTGCTTGACGGGTTAGGATGTAGTCGATCCGTTTCTGGTCACTGCGGCTGCTGATATCGTTGAAAGTATGGGATATCCCACCCGTGCGCTGAAAAACGTGTTCGTGCGAGCGAGCTTGTTATCTAAAGCGAAGGCCAGCAGGCGTTTGCCGTTACTGTTGAGCTTACCACGTCCGTACGCTCCAAGCACCCTACAGTCGCCGCACCCTTCCATCCTCTTTCCAGTCCGTGCGTTTGCGTATACCAGTGCGAACAAGCATTCCTTCGTTGGAATATGCTCAACCATGTGCCCCAACATTTTCCGAAAATCCTCTTTCATCTGTGTGTTGAGGTTGACTTCTGTTGCGGCATAGGCTACTGCGTTCATCAGCCAGCTCGAAGCGCATAGACATTAGGCGTTCGTCAATGAACTGGTGGGTATACACAGACTTACGGCATATCGTTTATTTCCCTGCCAAACCAACTCCGAATTTGTCCTTGCCTGCCATCCGTTTCTTCTTGCCCAGAGCAGACGACCCGGTATCCTGATGTAGAAACCTCGATTATTCCCAGCCTGCAGGCCAACGAGGTCACAGCCCAGTTGTCGGGCCTTCGCCGGCACACACTCGACAAGCCCGTACCCGTTCCTCCCTTTCACAGCCAGGGTACGCATGTTGTAGGTCGCTACCGTTACAAGTGCCGCCTTTTGTCTCGCTCGAGCCTCGCGTGCTGCAAACTTTGCTAGCCGACGCGTACTCCAACCCCTCTGTCTTATTCGTCTTTTTCTCCTCATTATCCCTTGTATAACGATGTAGGCTCTCTGTTTTCTAGCTCGATGCGTGCCTTCTCTTTCAATGGCTGGGTTCAGCCGTCTCAGCCCACCCCAACCCCGATACCCTCGTCCTTGCTGTCCGGGTGTTTGCTCACACACGCAATGTCCAGCCTCTTCTCTCCCC
Organism: Postelsia palmaeformis; assembly: GCA_037834295.1. NCBI lineage: Eukaryota > Phaeophyceae > Laminariales > Laminariaceae > Postelsia > Postelsia palmaeformis. The sequence continues at coordinate 1,013 of JBBMHQ010077964.1, forward strand.
ATGATGTAACCAATACCCTCTCCGCTGTGGCGATGCTCCTCCCATGCTGTTGGAACAAACTCCTTGGCATTGGGGTTAAAAAAAAAAACATCGCCACCACCCCGCGCCGTCAGTAGTTCACCTACCAGGCCGCGCAGGGTACCTCTTCACTGAGGCTGGGGCTCGTACGACCACCAGTATACCGTCGTAGGTTCCGATTGATTCCGGCCCATCCCGAGGTCGGGGCAGGCCGACACGAGATGTCCATATGATAAACTTTCAACAGTAGTAATAGAGGGTTTTGCCGAAATCAGGTACACCTGGCCACGTATGGGCGACGTGTACCTGCTACGCTCGAAACACGGGTACACAACACATCCCAGGATCCCTGCTATTGGCCAGCTAGGCTGACATCGTAACTGATCTCGGCTCGAAAAGGTCAAGGTTTTACTGTTTGTTTTCACTCTCTCTTGCTTTCAACTGATTCCGGACAACTTTCAACCAGCCAGAGAGCCAACCTGAGAGGCCATAGATACACAGTTTTTTCTCTAAGCGTGCTTCTGCCCTTGTTCGGTTGAAATTTTCCTGCATCATCAAGGTATAAACTCTGTACTCGTACGTCGCATGTAAAAGTGCACGCATTTGTACATGCATACATACATGCGTGTGCTGGTTTCACTTTTCCTTTCTTTGGGATGTGCGACGTGCTTCAGCTATCAAGCAGCAGTTATTATGGTAATGTGTGCATTGCGCTGTTGTTTTGTATGATCACGGCAGTCGATACAACATCATGGTGTTTTTTCTCCCCCACCCTGCGTCAAGTTGGTGTCAGGGTAAGTAAGGCAAGATCATTCCGTCCAGAGCAGGCGGTTCCGTAAGGGCGGTTTTCTTCTTGAAAAGTTCAAGCTGTCAACAGGGGGGGGGGGCGCCAGAGTTAATACTCTTGGCGCCTTCGACGTGACGGAACTAACGAAGCTTATCAAAAGTGTCTCTCTGCAGGTTCAAGTGAAGTCCGTGGTGAAGAAAAAAATACAAATCGGATTTTGAAGGCCATGTGACACGCTCAATATGCTTCAGGCGCATTTTTTTTTTATCGGACTTTCAAGCACAGGAGTTCGCTGGTGGTGCGCGTTTTTCACTCAGCTTTGAATGATACTGGACTTTGGCTCAAACGGATGAGATATTCCTAATTCTAGCATTGCAATTTTGCCCGAATAATATTTGATAGAGTACTACTACTGCTGTACCTGGTATATGCATACAATATTCCTTTCGTTGTCGACATCTGGGAACCAGTGCCTGTCGACACATCCTACTTCCTATTACTAGGAACCATATTAAAAAGGACCTACGGTACACACAAACAACTATATATTTCGCTCTATATACCAACAGCTTTTGGTCCTACTAATACTTACTATGGTCCTCTGGTGTAGTGATGGATCCCCCGTCAGAACAAATTGCAAATGGAATCTGACGAAATGAAGCATAAGGTCATGAAAACTCTGTATTTATTTATAGTACGCACAATCCGCGATCGACGCATCACGCACAGCTTGCACAGAGGGGTTAAATTGAAGTCCTCGATCTCACAGCTGCTGTTGCTTCGAAATTGTGCGAGTATGAATATTCAGACTTGGAACAACTCGTTCGCGGCTTATCAAGACACTGTACAAAGTCAGTTTTGATCCGCCGCCACCATATATATCGCCAGCATATCGTAGCCGCCACATCATGGCGGTCGTTCATATTTTTTCTCGGGCAGTTTTTTGTTTTTGTGCGATCCCTATTTTTTCACTGATTGTCCACAAGTCGCTAATTTGACAGCACCCCAGACAGCCGATATGTTCGTCTCTGCGGTTACGACTACCGCGCATTTTTTACGGCGCAGGTAGCCGTCCAGACCGCTCCCTCGCTGCAGTCAGTAGCCACGAGTTAGTTAGTTGAGGGAACGGGGGGACCTCTATCTATCTATCTGTAGTTTAGTTATAACGGACAACCGCACTTCCATGTTGGTTTAGTTTCACTATGACTCGCTGTAATTCCATGTGCACGCCTTTTTCATGGATTTGTAAGTTGGAACAATGTCGTATGCTTCCGAGCCGGAGTCCATTTTTTCTGTTTTCGGATCTTTCTTGGGCTCCAGCACACCTATGCGTGACCACGAACTTAATGGTTGCGAGAGCAACAACAATAATAAGCCCTCACACTGCCACAGCGCGACATTCACCACCCACGCACCCACGACACAAGTAGTCATTGACCGCACAAAGGCCGCCACTACACGAGCGACCTCGCTCGAACAAGCCTCTTCCAAGTCACACGTATTCCTCGCAATTGGAAGGGGGTGGCAGAGGCCTCGCTTCCAAGCGTCCTGTTCGACAAGATAACAACAAACCTGACACCGACGGTCGTATCTGGATAAGGTTTGTTCACTCATTCGTTTTTTTAGCATCACCGTTACTTTCCAGCCCAGCTCGTAGAAGAGTTTACCATCGGCGATCCTCTGGCCAAGCCGTGGTCACACGTGCCATTCGTTTCCCCCCCAGGCACGTGCGTTGGTTAGTTCGTCGCGCATAGGGTTGAGTCACACAGAATGGCAAGGCGCCAGACCGACTAGGAAGTTGAACATGTCTCCACTACTCGTGCCGCCAGCTGGTGGAGCTGGTTCGAACGTGATTTTTCTTCGGCTCTTTTTTTTTACATACTTATTGCGGTAATCCTCTATGACTTCCAGTTGATTTCTCCCTCTCTCTTCCTTTCTTCTTCTGGACAGTATACCGGTGAAATTTGTGAAAGAAGTCATTTGGCGCGGGTGGATGACGTGTCTGCTTTGTTTGTTTCGTATTGTCTGACGTCGAGGGGCGGGGCATAGCTGGCGAACCGAGGACAGACACGGCAGACAGGGTAGCAAGGTATCAGGCGGACTATTCATAAAGGAAAAACCTATCAATGCTACTCGTGCCACGAACTGCTGCCGCTATCTGGAGGGGGCTTTGTGTTTTGTTCTTCGGGTTCGCCTATTATTTCCCCGTGGTTTAGTCCTACTCTGTTTATACAAGTATTCATCGTGGGGTTTTCTTCATTTATCTTTTTTCCAGATCGTTTTTTTGTTCACGTCCACCACGTTTTTTTGTGCATCCCCTGCGGAGGAGGCACAGCAGTTTGTTCCTTGTCTTTGTATTTCTTGTTAGTTTCTCCTTTGATCTTTCTTCTTTGTGTTCGTATTTTGTTTGTGTTCTTTCGTTTATTCGGGGCAGATAATGCGTAGTATGTCGTACCCGTCGGGTAATTGAACAACATCGTGAAATGGCTTTGATGTATCCACTGCTGCTGCCGCTGCTGTGCTTACTGCATACCAGGTACGTGCGTGGCAACGTCGTATCTCTGTGGCGTGGCTTCGCGACCACATAACTTGCATATCTCTAGGATGGAAGAAACTCCATGGACCAAACCACGTGTAACACTGCTAATACCTATTTCTAAATATATGTAACATACGTAGACGTCGGTAAACTATTCTATTATTTTCACTACTGTTATGTACCACAACCTTTTGCCGCGTACTGGCCATTATCTTTGTACGGATTCAATTGTACTTGTCATCATCATTTTTATTTTCCACCTCAACTCGTACCACTCTTTTTTTTTTTTTTTTCAAAATCATTTTCACCTTTCGTTTTAGTTCGTAGGAGGTGTAACCCTTGACGCCCTTCTGCACAAGCCGTGGTCACCGGTGTCTACCCTTCTCCCCCCTGGGTTGCGCCTTCTTTTTTCATAGAGCATAGAGTTCAGCATTCCCACTGCTCGTCAATTTTCATCCAATTTTAGCGAACTCATGCTCTCGCGCTTTCCGCTGATCAATTCCTTTTGTGGAAGAAGAAAACCCTGGGCATGCACTCGGTGAGACTTGAACCCACGTAATTGATCTTGATAGGCGCGCGAACTACCTATCAAGCCACTCTGTCCCTGTACGAAACCACTTGAAAAAAATGATAATGTACGAGCCTCCCCTATATTTTAATAGTAAGTTTCACACTCGTTCAAATCTCCCGGACAAGCCGTGGTCACAGGGGTCATCCCTTTTCCCTCCCGGCACGTGCCTCCATTCCGACCGCACAGAGGCCTAGGGTCGAGCTTAACGACGCGTGTTTTTCGTTTATTTCAGGTATGTTCCCGAAACTATTCCGGTAGAAGCCCAAACAATATGCCCCATGCAGCCCTTCGCACGCACGCCAGCGGATTCTGCTCCTCCGTTCAAACTACTCCAGCATCACTGAGTTGGACCAAATGCCTTACGAGTCTTCGTCTTGGCTGAAGCGTATAAATAAGTACGACGTGTAACGCAGCAGCGAAAAATACATTGAAAAGTAACGGTGATAGCACACAGTCTTGCCGGAGCCCTTGCGTGACATCAAACCAATCCGAGTCCTCGCTGTCATCAGTACGCTCGCGAGCCCGCATGCCATCGTGGAAATTACGGATAACTCTCAGCATTTTGGCTGGTACGCCAAAGCGTGTGAGTACCTCCCATAGATAGAAGCTCTCGGTCGACAGAGTCTTACTTGTACGCTTTCGGCAGGTCGATGACGCACACGTACAAGGGTAATTTTTCTCTGTCGTCCGACTTCCGGCAACCGACGCATGACGAAGGACATACTCATCGTTGATCGTGCCGGGTGGAAGCCGCACCGTTCTTCAGGGAGTAATTCCTCGGTCTCGCAGTATTTGCCGAGGCGGGACGCGACGATTTTCGAAAAAACTTTGCCTGCGTGGGCAACAAGTGAAATCCCTCTGTAGTTGTTGCAGTGACAAAACTGCGCCACAGAGATGAACATTGTTACGCAGGTAACCGAGTACGCAACGCAATGCCATGTTATCATACCGAATACGACAGGCACGACACACACGGTCTATGAACTAAAAGAAACGAAAATAAAACTAGGCCTCGGAAAAACAAGTACTAAAAGAAAATGAGGAGGAAATATTGAAGAAGAACATGTTTTGCCTCCCTTGCGACAGATATGTGGCAGACACTACAAAACAGTGACCCACAGACACCGCACCACTATAGTAAGACCGAGAACCAGGTTGCTGCAGTACTTTTTAGTGGTAGTAAAATAGGCACAGATTCTCCCTACTACGAACGTCCCCCAACAATACTGCTATTTTTTTTTCGGTATTTCGCAGTCGTTGGCCTTAGACTATCATGAGCCCTGTACTTTCATTTCGTCCGTGCCTCATCCTTCAAACCCCAGGTCTCCGCGATGTCTCTCGCGCATTATGCCTTTTGCGCGGCTGCTATACTCTCTCTGGCCATCTCTGTCCATGCCCAACAAGGTGAGTTGGGATTCTCAGTTGAAATATTTTCTCGATATTGACCGAGAGTGCAGAACTAGGTGCAATTAATTTCTTTAGTACCATGTCATTTCTAGCCTTGTTGAGGTTGAGTCTCTCGCGTTAACCCGTATTATACATGCAGTGCGCGAAGAAAAAGCTCCAAGTTTGCACGGCAAAGCGGACAAGTGTGGAACGACGTATGCATGCGAGGCCGGGATAAACAATGAAGGGAGAAAATGACGTACTGGAGAGCAATCAGACCATTTATTTGATGGTTGCATCATGGATGTTACTCAAATTCGCCGTGGTCCTCATTATCTACTTCGAAGTATATAGGTGCTGTTTTAGAGTCGCCGGAGTAACAGTACCGAACAATCCTCTAGCAGCCCCGGCCTTGCGCTTTCATGAAGACAGAGCGGCCACCGCCCCCGTGCGACCCAACCACTGCATGGATAAAAAAACAAAAAAAAACAAAAGGTTTTCCTCCGGAGTGTGGGAGCAAGATACCGTCGTTTGTTGCACATGCGACTTCGTTTGTCTGGCCTTGGGCCTTTCCGCCTTTTTTTGCAGTTTCATGCTGCAATTGATGTGATGGACCGCTGATAACCTATATTGTATTTGAAACTACTGATATCCCACTCTCCCGTACTTCACTAGAGGATACAGCAGTATTATTATTTATGGTGTTTTGCTTTATCCGCACGCCGTGTTTCAAAAAGAGCCCGCTTTTTATATATCAGGGGCGATACCTCGTACCTGGTACGTCCAGGTTTTTGCCGCCACAGCGAGTCACGTGTTCAATCTCATCGGAGAGAGCCTTTTCCCCCACATTTTCCATGTTTTTATTGCGCAGTTTTGCAAACTTACATATTTTCCATTTTTCTTTCTTTCTGAAATTCGGGGGAAAAAGTTATCCGATAAAGACCTTAGACACAGCTGCTGTGCCTGGTGACATAATATGTGGGCAAATCGTGACATTGCTGATGATGTACACACCTGGGTCCTGCCGATCGTGCCGTGCGCACGTCTCAGCTCAGGTGCTGACGCTGGAAGTGTGCCCGCTGCAGGCAAGTCGTGCTGTGCATTGGTGTCGTACACCGGTGCCTCCTGTCAGCTAGTGGCAGCCTGCTTTGGGGCTCTGGTCGTAACGGCCGCCTGATACAAACCGAAGAGAAAGCAAGTGACACTGATCCGGAATCTGAAGAAAATAGTCAAATTTTGTATCAGGGGATGTATATTTATAGAGCGGGAAAATGCAACGTCAAACGGATGATGATGCGTGATGGTTTTTTCCATTTTCCTGCGTTTAAGCTCAGCCCCTTCAGAACCGCAGTCCTGTTTCGGGGACAAACCATTTAACTTATACGTAGTTTGTTCCCCAAAACGGGACGACTGCAGTTCTGAACTCGGTTTGGTCTTCCTATTTCTCGCTCTGCGGCAATTATTGAATTCGTCAAAGTTTGCATCAACGGGTAAGATTTCAATCTGCTTCAACCGCTATTGTTTTAATGTCGCGTGTCCTCACGTAGCAGGTACCCAACATGTTGACGCCCACCTCGTCCTCGTCTGTATGCCTACCCTTGCGCTGTCTCGGTGCCTTGAACTTGAACGCATTATGCGAGCAGGTGCTGATGAGCCGTGTGCCAGCAACACTGAGTGCATCAGCGGATGCTGTACGCTTCTTTTCACGGAGCAAACACCAGTTTGCGTCAGTGAGTATTTACGGTGTCGTTTGAGAGGATATCTGCCTCTGAATACAAATAGGACGAAGAAGGGTCTTTTCTGTCGAAGAGTTTTTTTTCCTAACAATCTGCCTGTCTATTATTTCCATGAACAGTTCGCGTAACCCCCCCAAGAAAAATACATTACATTATATATCGTTGATGCTCGGAGACCTAAGAGTGGAGCAAATGAACATAATTTGTTTCTGACACACGTTAAAAACCCGCGCTTCTCCTCATGTCGGCATGCCTGACGCCGCCTTCATACGTCCGAAATTGGCATGGTACAAAACTGCCACTGGGTGCTTGTAGTCGCGGCCATCACACCGTGTCGCGGCTGTTCTACAGCAGCAGTGCCGTTACTCGCCGTTGACTCCGATGGCATTGTAAATTCCAACCTCGCTTTAAATTGCTCGCATCCTATGATACACACGTCGCCTTTTCTGTCACCCCGCGCACAACACCGGGTGTAAAACAATTCTTTTTTTAAGGTTCCCCAGCAGCATCTCCATCATTCTTTATGTGCTCTTCTTGTTGAACGCTGTCGTCACTTGGCGAAGTTTGGCCCTGTTGAAAAGTCTACCAGGGACCATAGATCGTCGTGGGAAAAGCAAAAAGCATACGAGGTGCCGGGTGCAAGGTGTCGGAGACCACACACCACCAACCGTCCTTGAGTCAAAAACCGTCACCACCATCATTTTCACAAGCTGAGCACGGGCAGCAGCGGGAGCTTATCGCTAGTTGTGGTATTACGGGGGACCATAGTTAATAGGACCAAATATTGTTACTGAAAATAGGTAAAGATTTGGGCTTTTGTGTGTGCCGCAGGTCCTATTAACTATACTCCCCCGTAATAGTGTTGCTTGTGGTTGCTGCTTCTGGTCGTGGGGCTGGTGGTGGGCATCTATAAAAATATTTAATATGTTGCGTGCTGCTGCGTATACTTCAAAATATTGATTCAAAGGTTTTGCGCTGACCCGTATTATTGCCATTATAGCGTGAAAAGAATACCTCTCGACCATTATTGCACGGCACAGAATCACGGTTGACTGAAAATGCGTCAACTCCAACGAGCTCACCTGAAACATATCCGACACCCCAACATTCTAGTGGGAGATCGGATCGGGGGGTACCCTTCTGCGCTCATATCGAGACAAAGCAATTCGGTGGTACTAACACGAGGGGGGATCCGCGCTAAAGCTCACTAATACCCACGGGTTTTTCAGAACGCGGCAACGAACGGGTCCTAGGCCCTGAAAATTTGCACACACTTCCTCCGTCAAGTCGCGTGGGTCACGAAATTATATGTTTTTTTTTGGTCGTCGGGGTGGTGAGTTATATGCAATTAAGAGGCAATTTTCCACTCAAATCGCTTTTGCCGGCCCCCCGCGGAATATTTCAACACATCCGAATCGTATGAAAATTGCAGGGGTGGTGAATGTAACATTGCTGAGCACGTTCGCGAAGCCAGAAATGAAATCCAATCATCACTGCGCTACTTAGGCCCCTTCAAAGTCTATGTAAAATCTTGAGGAAAACTTGGGGTTACACTCGGAAATACTAGAAAATGTCCCGTCCTCGGGCATACGTTACACATGTTGATTCAAGCTCTGCAGACATCATGCCAGGGTAGCTTTGGGTCGGGGGTCACGAATACATCATCAGAATCACCTAGTTCGGTAATGCAATCGACATTTAGGTGTACAATTGCTGGGCTTTCGGCAATGCAATCGACCTATAGGTGTACAATTGCTGGGCTTCTGTGAGCAATCTCAAGCTCTCTGAGAAATCTGAAATCCTCTTCACGGCACGAGTTTTTGTCGGAGCAACTTTCTGAGTGGACCTACCCCCCCTAAATCGACCAAGCGGAATCGATTGAAGCACAGTTCCATAAACACAAAGTTAGGGAGGGCCGTGAAAAAGAATGTTCGAGGCGAAGGTGAACCTTTTTTTTTTTAAACCTTCTTCTTTACCTCGTGTTTGGGCGTTTAAAAAAAACTGTGAAGTCGATTTTCCGATAGTTTTTTTCCCCACTTCGGGGAAGGACATTGAGCTTCAGCGCGGAACCCGCCACGAGCGTGTCCCTAGACACTGTTTAGGTATGTGACATAACTCTATATGACAACGACGGTTTTCAAAGTCAGCATCTTGTCCGTACCTGCGGGCATTTTTCAATCGTAGACCAGTTGTTGGCCGCGCTGACATGCACTACTAGCAGGGAGATGTATTTTGTACACGCCATACGTAGGATTCAAGTTGATAGGACTAGCCTGTTGTTCAATGCCGTGCGTGCCAAGCTCCCGCTCATACGTTTTTGACTTTCATACAAAACGTTTTCAAGGGAATACGCTTCAACTGGGCAAGGTACGCAACTAACGCTGCAAGATCCCTCTGCCGTGTCAATTCCCAGTTTGTAGAACTGAGGCTCTGCTTTGGTGAATGCCAACCTGTATGTCTGTCTTTCTGTCTGCCCGTCTTCGATGCATAAATTTTCGAACACTTTCCAATGGCCGATATATAAACTCGTGAAATATGATATTCGTACGGCGTATTCGACCCTTCCGCACCTTATATACTTGGAGCATACCATACCCCCAAAAACATTTGGACAAATGATACATCCACGAAATCGTACCATGGTACCATACCGCAATCGTACCGTACCATATACTGTGTTTTTCCGTCCCATACCGTCAACACACTCGGTAGTTTTCCCATATTGCCATACACCATACAATCAACATAACCCATACCCCATACCGTGTTTGTTCCAAACAGTACATATCAAGCCGCGTAGTTCCATCATAGCATATACCAACATACTATGATATCACACCAGGTAGGTACACAGGAAGAGCAAGCTCTCTGAACCCGAGACGTTTTCCATGTCAGCGAAGAGCAGCATAACGATCGATTAGGTGATTGGTGACGCAACTGTAAAGCGTCGTTGCTTCGCGCCCGACGCGCGGTCAGCGGGCGGCGCATCTTTCCGTGGCTTTTACAACAGTCGGCTTGCGCGGGTTTGGGTACCACGCGAAGCGCACGCGGCGCGCACCTTTCTGTAGGTACGTCTCGTAGACTACAGCAGCAGCGGCACGACAGCAACACCTGCAGCAGCTGCTGCAGCAGTCAGCCACACTGTGAAGTCCAAAATACTAAGACGAATTGACTCGGCACGTCTCTCTGCCGCCAGGCCAAAGAAAGGTAGGTCAGAGTTGCCTCACGCAGTGCAGCGCACCCAGCGCGTCTCAGACCACAACAACAGAGAGTTGGTCTCGGTGTTTGCTCGCGTCTTTGTGCGTCCAGTAAATCCGAGCAACAACAACGACACAAAATGGCCAATGACGTGTGGTGGGCTCTGGTCAGGCGTATGATAAAAAACAATCGGTCGCTGTATATATCAATAGTTTGAATCGTTGTAGCAGTAGTAGTAGTAGTAGTAGTAGTAGTAGTAGTGGTATTAGTAGTAGTAGTAGTAGTAGTAGTAGTAGTAGTAGTAGTAGTAGTAGTATTGCAGCACGAAAGCTGATTCACCCAAAATTGTAATGGAAATAAAGGCAACTGTTTTTTCCCCGAATGTAAGGAGATGGATGAAAAAAACAAATCTCGATCCGTCTCGAGTGGCAAATAACAGGCTTTTTTCTGTTTTTAGAAGATACCCGGTAAACGCCACCGGTAAGCTCTTGCCCCCTACAACATATCGATCCACCTGATCGCTTCGAGCCCGTCATCTATGCTAGTTGCCCTTGCCCGCCACGAAGCGAATTCACCGCGGGCTGAGGGTTTGTCGAGATCGAGCGTCTATGGTCGCATGAGCTGATCTTTACCAGCAGCGCGCGAACACTTTGCAACTAAAAAAACAAACTGCATCGCCTGCAGCCGAAATCGGTGGCGGTACGGGCAAAGCAACGGTGAGTTACTTTTTACTTCGTCTTCATTACGTCTT
>JBBMHQ010077975.1:0-25360 GCA_037834295.1 Postelsia palmaeformis
TTTCGGGAATGTTATGAGTGATCAATGTTGAAGCTCATGCTACACATTGTCGGATGGCAAAGATAATAATAATAATATACAATAAGTCCATCCCCATCGAAACAAGCTTATGTTTTTCAAAGGTCGAGGATCTCCTGGTGAAATACCGGTAAACGAGATACTTCTGCTCGGCTTACATGCCTGCTTGGTTATTCACTCTCCAGCCAATCAGATACCAAATTAAATTGTTGGGAAAAAAAAACAAAAATCACATTGAATAAAAAACAAAGTTCCCGGCCTAACGACGGCGACATTATTTCGAGGGGTTCATCGGCTCCGACGGCGAACATACTACAGCTCCAACAATGGATGACGACGGTGAGATTCGATTCCACTATTAATAGGTATCAGTATTAGTATCAGTAGTGCGAATACGTGACGACCTGAACGCGATTTTTTTTTTTCGTGTACACGTGTTGCCATTTATTTTGCGTATCTACGTAACGTACCAGGGCGATTTGTGCACGTGACTTCGTTTTTCATCACTCAACACGTATACGTACATGACGCGTTACATTTTATGCACCTGCCGAGCATGTAAAATCCGCCGTACACGCGCCTCTACGAGTATGTCGCTCCTGTAATTATCACACACGGCTTGTAATCATCTAATTATTACTGGTATGAGGTTCGACGAAGTCCTCGAGTTCACGGCAAGCAGCAGTACTCGTATCAAAGCCATGAATTATAAATATTAATAGGAGTAATGTGAATGTTTATCAATGTTGTGTCCGCTTTTTACTGTGAAAGTTTGGTTGTTGTTGTCTTAACATTCGATCGTCCTTTCTACCCAGCTGAATCAATCAGTACACATCCACAGCGTCCGTCCTCATTCCTTAGTATCCCATTGATCGGGACTGTATTCGGGTCGTTTCGAACGACACATATTTATTTTAGCAAAAAAATTGCCAACATACGTAGCGAGTTTTGGGAAATTTGATTCACCAAAACATCAAGTTTTTCGCCATTTTTTTCATGGATATTCCCCAAGCCCTTCCTTGGTACCAGGTAAGTTGGTAAGTTTTGGATATTTGGACTTGCTATTTCATTTGGCAAGTTTTTAGCAAGACTAGAGAGCCCAAATTTCTAAAGACTTGATATTGTGGCAAGTCTTCAGAGTGTAGTTAAAAACGCCCCTTGAGAGAGAGATATATACTGATTATGTGGTCACAAACTGTGAGAGAGGAGGAAGACAAAAAAATAAAGAATAATCGCGAATTCAAGTGGCAAGCAAGTGAATGCCACCGCACCGGGCACGAGAATACAACAACACAAGACAGACAAAATAAGAAAAACAAACAACAATGAAACAAAACAAAAATGTGGAGTGAAACATAATACAAACGACGCGAGGAGATCAGAAAGGCTGCTACTACTATAATATAAGACGGCGGAAAGCTTACGTACTCAGGAAGGGCAGATACGTGCTGCACGGACGAAGCAAGACGAAGGAGAGGGGGAGACAGGCAGGGATATCGTAAGAGCTAGTCGAACCAATACCTAGCCACCCGATCTATCCTTTCATTTCTGCATCTATCTGTCGACAGCTCTGTATCAGTACGGCTGCCCCCTCCCCTTGCCGCCGTCCTTGGTGTCCTCAGCTGCGTGGCGCAGCCGACTCCTCTGTGCCTCGTCCCTGTCCCACCTTGTCATGAAACAGTCCGCCGCTTCGGCGACCTCCCGATACCACTTCCCGCTTCATAGCGGCCCTCGGCTATAACAACACCGTATCTACTCCGAACAGCAGAGGGGAGCTTTGCGTGGATCCCTCGGTTACTGTGGTAACATCGCGTCGTGCGTTTGTTAATACCAGTACTGGTATATGTACTTTGGGATCAATGAGGCCTCCTGCTGTGACCAGCCGGAGACTCCTACCCAGGGTTACTACTCCCGCGTTGATTGCTTGCCAATCAACGCGGCATCTCGTCGTAGGGAGTAGCTACCCCAGTGAAATAAACAATAACAAAACCGATGTCGTTGCCGACGATACACCTCGCTACCAACGATGGGCTGGCGGGATGGTCTGTTTTTTCCTGGCCTCTTTCCCCTTTGTCGTGCTGTTGTAGAGCTGCCATACCGCTCATGAAGTGATACTCAATCACTGTCTCCATACAACAACGAAACTTTCCCGAAAAGGGATCCACCCAACAGACGTCCCCTCTTTTATGCTCCAGATTACTGTTGTCACGTCGCGTCGTGCGTTCGTTTCTACCGGTATATAGTTTGGGATCGATGAGGCCTCCTTCTGCTGCGGCATGAGATCACGCCCATACTTGTTGACCCTTCTCTTATCTCAATATCGTCGTTCGTTTCATGCGTATTCTTTTTCCCGGGTGTCTTTTATTCCTTATTGCCCACAAAACTTGTAACCTAATTGATCAGGGGTCCTGCTTCCGTCGGTTGTCCCGTGGGACGGTTGTGGACGATTTCCCATACCCCTCCGACGGTGGTACGGCGCTGGAGTATGCGATTGCGGTGTGATACACCCGGAACGCGTTTTCCTGGTTGTCGGCACGCAGTGTTGTGGCGTGTCTCCGTGCGGTTCTACCTGCATGCTCATGTCGTGCTTAAGGGGCGACAAAGGCGGAGCTGTTATGTAGGTGATCTCCCACACTATGTTTTCCCGGATATCGCAGCCCGCCCCCTGCCGTAGTTACTCTACGCTTTTGCCTAACGCATCACGCATAACGTCTGCCACAGTCGACATGTTTTCTACGTTTCACTTGGTCCTCGCCCCCCCGCCCATTTGTTCCTCGACTTTCAGACTTGGGGAAGATGCGAACGAAAAAACTACTTCTCGGTGCCTCCGTGATAGGGTCACGCGCCACACGTTGGCAGATCCTACCACGCTTGATACGGCACGGTGCACAAATATATTTGTCATACCAAACAGTGACAGCCATCTGAGTTACGGTGCACTACTCGCTACCGTGCGTAGCGAGTACTTGAAGCTAACGTAGTTTTGTTACTTGAAAAAGCCGAAATGTATTTTGATTAAAAAATGGAAGATCGGGGGAGGAAATCTGGGGTTTGTGGAGGGGTGTTGAATCGTTGGCATGCTTGAAGAAAGGTGATGCAAAAGAGGGTCATTGAGTTGGCAACGGCTGCAGTTGGTGAAAATCGGAAGACAGAGGCTGGGGAGGGCTGAGATACAAAGCTCTACAGCAGTAGTTGTACGGAGCTCTACTCGTGGATGTTGGGCGATCAAGGGCCTGGTGGTCAAACCGTCGATGGTGATAGAGTAATGGTAGCTGTACAGCTTTTTCATCGCCTATTTTAGCGGGAATATAAGTGCCAATGAAGCATTGTATCATGAAACCCGTCAAAGTAGACACTACGAGGGAGAGTGCACTAAAGGTCAATTAGTCCGGTGTAGTGGGAAGGGGGGAAAGTGGTATGGATGATGCTTCGTACGAAGCAGTCTCGTACACTGTCTCGGGCTGTGCGTCTGAGATGTCTGCATCTAACAACGGAAAAATCAGCGAACAGTTGGAGTGACGAGGGCTGATAGATGTAGCCTTTTTCGTGGTATGGCACGGTTGCCAGCACTTGAACCGTGGCGCTGCGCTGATCGGGGGGAAAAGTTTTGTTCAAATGAATGAAAGGGAGATCAGAAGAGACACAAAAAAGTGGCGCACAGAAAAAAAGCGGTTGTTCGTACGAGTGACCTCGATGGGACGACGTGCCAACTTCTGTTTCGCATTTGAGGGGGGAGGCCGGTGGCTTGTAGGTGGCGCTCGAATTGATGCAGCTGTGTCCTAGCTGGGACGGAAGTTGTCTTCTTGCCACATACCCAGACGGGGATAGGTGGATAATGTGGAGTCGTAACCAGACCGCAGTGTCACTAAGGGATTTAGTGGGAGGACGAGGGCTAGTACCGGCAGGGTATGCAGCCTTGCGTTCGGGGTCAGGGGAGCAACGGTACATTTAGCAGGAAGGGTGTCGACAATGAAAGTTCAATGTAAAGGGAAGTAGAAAGACGATGTCTCTATGATGTGCACGTAGGAACGACAAGAGAGTAGGAGTTGAGGGTTCCAAAAGTTTTCACTTGTGACGCAGTGGCCAGAGTAGTTGCGCCGGGACAGAGAACTGAATGGGAAGGGGGTATCACCAGACAATATACTATTATTGTGGGGTTTCGGGGAAGTATGGGAAGTAGGCCGTGTATGAGGGCTTGTTAGCACACAGATGATGCATATACAGTTTCGAGGAGAGTGGGTTTCGCAGCAGAAGCAGGCAGTCGATTTTGGGCGTGTGTTAAATATGCTAGGTCAGGTTATTGCTAAGGTCCAGCACACATACATAATATTTCCGGATCCATCACATGAACTAAACAATGTGGAAGATTAAATGGAGAAAATCCGTGGTTTGTGGAGAGTTACTGAATCGTTGGCAGCTTCGTGAAAACGGGATGGGCAAGAAGATCTTATAGTTGGCGACGGGTGGGTGCAGTTGGTTGACCTGGGAAGACAAGAGGCTTGAAAAGGTTGACATATAAAATAAAAAGACTATTGATTCCGGAGCTCATCATACTCGTGGAGACGAGAGAGGTCTGGCAACTGGGTAGGACATGGGCGAGTTGTCCGTTCCTGGTGTCGGAATATACAGAAGACTATCACGTTCGTTCGTAAAGTCTTCCGATATCGTTAGATCTTGGATGATCCACGGTGGTAGGACAAACGGCCATTTTGTTAAAACTAGTGAAAAGGTGATGTTACCACACTATTAATAGCTCACTTCCCTGGAATCCTCCCTGCGGTCATTAGGTACCGAGACTTCATATCGGTCGGAGAAAACAAACAAGCACGAAATAGTGTGCACGGCAGTACCGTGATCAGTCCGTAAGGGAAACTGTACCAACGATCTGTGGTATATCATCCCGTATCACTTGCACACAAACAACACCAGGAGCATACCCATGGTATTATATGTGCACTCGGAGAAAAATGAGAAAATAAAAAGGGAGAATATAATCACGGAAAGGGGACAGAGAGAAGAAAGAGAAAAGGGGGGAAAAAAGTGAAGAACGGAAAAACGAAAGAAATCAAAACGAAGCAAACGTCTATGCACCCAGGGCGCAGGCCGAGTCCCGAAGGCAAAGTTGCTGTTGGATGGTTCGATCAGCCCTCGGATAACCCAGCTGACGAACCAACACCATAACGTCACAAGAAGACCAGACTGAGGGCGAGAAGACAAAAATAGGTTGGAGACACAGAGACAGACGGGCCAAACATATTCGGGAACTGAAAAGAAAGTAAGAATAGCAAAGGGTCCCCCAAACATAGTGAAAATGCGTCGCAATGGACGCCGAACGGCAGGTTGCAGAGGGGGTACCATCGATTGGACAGGGAGTAGGGTATCGCGAGAAACAACAACGAAGACAAAAATATATAGCAGGGACTGCAACACAGCAGTTATGCAGTAACCACTGGCCGTCTCAACTATCAACAGAAAGACGGACAGTGTCAAGTTTCGGCGTGTGCCTTCACTTTATTGAACGGCCGGCAGTAGCTGCTATTACTACGCCTCCTTCACGGCAGCTCATCTCCCCCCCCCCCACTGGGCCTTGGGCTCAACGACGTCTTGAATAAGTCGCTGCGCATACTTTACCCTAAGCGCTCGTCGTTTTGCCACATTCTCCTTGTCCTTATGAACCAGCGCGTCATGTACTGCTCTGCCGCTTTTTGAACGCGTCTGAGCGGTTGCCCGATTTCTTCGCTCCCAGCGTCCTTTGTTTATTCCGATTAGCAAGTTCAACACCGATAGGTCGTGTTCGAGACAACCCCTGCAGTCGTGCTTTTGCCTCTCCAAGAAATCCTTTATATCCTCCAGTGTCCCAAACATCACTCGTTTGGGTCGTTTCTCTTTACCCATACGAGCAACGAACCCCGCGAAAAGTAACCTTCGATTTCGCACCGTCAGCTCGACGTTATCACAGCCAGTCTTGGCCAATACGTCTGCGTATGCACGCATAAGACATCCGTCGCGAGGTTGCCTCTTCCATCCGATGCAGCGGAGGAACAGTCAGCAGTGATTCGTCCGCAGTGTGGCGAGATGAACCACGGTTGGGCTTTACGTGACACACCCGTACAGCATGGTCTCAATTACCCCGACTGTGAGTATCTGTATCGTGAGCCGGAGCTGTGCGGTGGGCTGGTCGTACGGTGGCAAACTATACCCCCTGAAGCGTAAGCTGATCAGCAGTACCACCTTCTGGTTTCAGCTGTAAGGTCGGCGTTTCCTCACACGTTACCCCAAGTAACACAAACTTAGTGGTTTGTTTGTACACCTGGCTGGCCGCCTCACCAACGAACACTACACTGTCCATATGTTTCGTCATCGGGCACACGGTGTCTGTCTTGGCTTTCGAAACCGTCAATCCGAAGAAACCAAGTACTGCTGTAACGATACCTGACTGGCCGCCTCACCAACGAACACTACACTGTCCATATGTTTCGTCATCAGGCACACGGTGTCTGTCTTGGCTTTCGAAACCGTCAATCCGAAGAAACCAAGTACTGCTGTAACGATATCTGCCATCATCTTCGCGAGGCTGGTCCACGATCTGGAAGCGATGCTCACATCGTCTGCATACAGCAGTCCTTAGCTTGGTTACGGCACCACCACAGTCTTTTGGGGTTCATCGCGCCCACTCTCCGGCCTTTCCCCCTTCTCACCCCTCGCCTTAGTGCACACCATGTCCTTCATCATATTTACCTTGGCGCTATACTGATCCGCCGCCACACGAAGTACACCAGTGAAGAACAAGTTAAACACGCATCCTCTCAGCCAGTAGAAGTTACTGGGCGTTCCGAGAAGGTATGGAATATTTGGAAGTCTAGGGAACCTATTAATAGTGGAAGTCGGCAGACTCTTGTTGAAGCTACTGGAACTTCACAAAATTATCGAAGTACGTGCCAGCCTATAGGGGTAGGCAGAAGCTCATGGGAGGTCCCGCCGAATACAGTCATGGAAGCTTCAGTTGACACAAACAATGGAATCTGCCGCGTTCATCAACAGAGAAGTTCCCATCTATATCTATCCTGTTCGTGTGTACTACCGTCGTGACGAATCCTTCACCACCACGCCGCCCACCGTTATGCCGCAAGGAATATCACAACACACAGGAGTGAGCCGTACCTTGATGTCAAACGCTTGTACCCCCTCCGTACATGCCTCGGCAATTTGTCATGTGAGATATATCCTCGGTTTCAGGGTCTATTGCAGAAAACCCGCGGATTTCACCGTTTATGGAGAAATTTCTTGGTTTCAGTTCATGCCGGCGTCCCCGGTGGCTTGGTGGGTAGTCCGCGCGCCTGTCAAGATCAATTTCGGGGGTTCAAGTCCAACCGAGTGCATGCCCGGGGGGTTTTTCTTCCATAAAAGAAATTGATTAGCGGAAAGCGCGAGAGCGTGAGTTAGCTAAAATTCTATGAAAATCGACGTTCAGTGGGAATGCTGATCCCTATGCGCGATTAAAAACAAAGGCATGTACCGGGGGGGAGAAGGGTAGACACCTGTGACCACGGCTTGTCCAGGAGGGCGTCGAGGGTAACACCTCTTACGAACTAGGCTGGAAAGTGAAAGTGATGATAAAAAGAAGAAGAAAAAAAAACATAGATAGATAGAAGAACTCTATTGGCTGTACTGCCTGCATACTAATGGTCATATACAGCCAATTCTGTCTGCGCAAACGTTTTTTACAGACATGCCTTGGATATGAAAACCATATGGTTTCTTTCTACGAAAACGCCTGCTATCCTTGACCTTGTTGAAGGCCTGCGATCGGTCGGGACAATATGTCGCCGCTACCGACAGCTCTTTGCTCTCAACAAAATCAAAATTGACATGCAATCTGCTTCTTCTGCTGTTCATTACAGTTATTATTACGATACAAAATGTGTGACATTCGAGTAGCTTTCGCATGCAGCATCCATGGTTGGTGTCTTTTTGTTGTTGCTTCAGCCAGCCTGTTTTTGTTCATGCGCGGCCTGCATCGGGCTGCATCATATACACATACCCGGGCAGTATTTGTCTCAGCGACAAAGCCCGAGCGGCATGCCATACTGACGTCGGACAAGCCTCTAAGGAACTATATTGCCTCGTCACACACTTCACACCCCAAACCTTCGTACAATCAGTATCATCGACCACTGCAGTATCACAAGCAGCCCCTATGTATTGGTGGAAGGTACGACAAGCCCAGAACCATTGATCAAGAATCGCCAGCACAAACAGTACACCCCCAATTCTATCATAAACAACTGCCCGAGCTAAAACCGCACTCTCCATACCAAAATAACCCAATATCGATTCCAGTACTTATCCTACAGAACAAGCGAGACAACAGCCAGTCCAACCGCTGGGAGATAAAAAAAAACTATCTAACGTACGCTGGTAGACACTCCAAACGAAGTCAACGACATCGTCTTCACATAGTACTGCTGTGAAGCTCCGTAACATCGACCCCCTTGCTACGCACTCTGCTAAGAGCAGGACAACACCACGCGCCTGACACTAAATACGTTGAATTCGAACTTTGAGTATGGCAGCCCCCATACCAGACGCTCTTCACGGGAGTATGCAAGACACAATCAAACACACGAATAAAATCACCACAAGGTAATCACAAACCTCCGGCGAGAACAAAATTGAGGCCTGCGTGTGCACTGTGGTGTGGTGTGGTGAGAACATCGGCGTGCCACGTACGCTCTGAAATTCAAACTCACAGCTACAGTAGTCACACGATCCAGACATTTGTGTCCTAGAGAAGAACATTAACCAGACACCGGAGAACAAACGTACTTCACAGGAGACAAACCTACGGTAAGTAGCCTGCCGTGCGTAGTCCGCACCCATGCATGGTACCTGGTATGATTTAATTCCAGCTGGACTCCACTACGTTCCTTCAATGGAAGATATTCGTCGTGTATTCGTGTTACCGAGTTCAACCAATCAATGTTCCCCTCCTAACCTCCAGGTCGACAGACAACACAAAACAAAAATATCGCATGCTTGGTGGAGCGATCCTCGAAAAAAGTAAAATACGACTGCAGTATTCATACGCCATCACAAATCACACGAGTAGAATGCAATCGAACCTTACATGTAGCCATGCGCCCAAGTCTTAGAGCGCCCAAGTCTTAGAGCCACTAATAGTTATATTAGTTAGTATCCCAATGGACCTGGTATACATAATGCATATACTCGGGTTGACCTGTGGACTGTCAAGATATTAGAATCGACTGTGGGCTGCTGGATGACTATTGAGTATATACCGACCCAAACCGGGCCTTACAACAGCATCTTAGGCATCAGCCCAACGGCCCTCTTTGCTTGCTTCCCAGGTGACAAAATAATATCCCCCGCCATTGGCTCAACATGACGCAGGCACGTCAAAATAAAGCAAGGTTCCGTGTGAAGCTTGGGCATGACCCAGACACATCCGAACCGTGTTCCCCGTACAACCTCCTTATTGTTTCATGTTTACACCCAAACAGGTACAGGCACACATTAATACTAGTTTTGAAAGTGTGCTGTGTTAATAGTGTAAAAGTCTAGAACCAATCCATACCTGCTTCATAGAAACACCCCAGCCCGTCAACCGATGAAGGAAACGATGCGCCCGCGGTATGGGAGGGTGTCTGATTGTCACCACTCGCTCATCCTGTGAGGACCTCTAAAACTCGCCCAAAAGCCGATGCCGGCAAAATACGTACTCGTACACGTACGCATGGGCAATGCCCTGGGCGTTGTTGGTTTAGGCACACAACGAATGAATACCGGAAAACCCAATGGACACGAATGAATGCATGAGAAATGCACAGCAGTATGGGCTGCCAACACAGCAGTTCGACAGCAGAGGAGACGCATACGTCAAAAAAACGTTCACATCTCAGCATAGTGTCAGGAGGAGATTAATGAGCCGCCTATGAAAACCGAGGTTGACATAAGTCGTACTATTACCGGTGACCATAGTTATTAGGGCCAAATATTTTTAGTGAAAACAGCGAAATATATAGGCACCTGTGTGTACCGTAGGTCCTGTTTAACTACTGGAATGCCATAGCAACATGCCCACAGGATATTATAGCCATATCACGAATACGCGTGGAGACATAGCTCAAACTCGTCAAGTTTGCAAATACGCTGCGTACTGGTACTTCGACAGTTGGGAGACCACGTCGACCAGAAAATCATCGGTCGAGACTCCACCCCTATCAAAACCGACGCACACACGCGTTTCAGCGGACACCATGCTTCGAATCGGCCGAGGATAATTGCCTGCTTGTGGACTCAAATAGGCCAAATAGTCCTCCCCGGTGTGGCAGAGTGCTCAGACCATTCCCAACCCTGCACCATCAAGTCGCCGTGGAGAATACACTGAGGGCGAGGAAGCCACCGCACATTTGGTCGGCATCTCCCTCGCACGGGAACGAGCAGAGGGCATCCGAGATTTGGCCGTACATGTCGAAGCTGTTGCCACCACACCAGCACTGAATGGGACCGATCGAAAAATGCCCCGTCACGTTGGGACCGAGGGGGAGAAGGGACGTCAAGTCACATAATCGAAGAAGCCAAATATAACTTGTGAGCTAACCAAGTCCGCACAAACACACGGCGCGTTGGTACAAGCTAGTAGTAGCAGTAGTGGTAGTAGTAGCAGTAGCAGTATTAGTAGCAGTAGTACTATTATAGTGTATCACTCCGCTGCAACACCCAGTACCTTTCCTAATTGCAGGTCGCTTACTCTGCGTGTATCGGTAACCATGTTGGCCGTGGCAGAGGCGATATGCTCGTCACTGATTGTCGCCACGCTTCCGCTTTCAAACAGTTTATATATTAAATGTAGGGGATTTTCCTTCTGGATCGCACTCCCGTTGTGAGGATCAAACACTTGGAATGCGGGTCAAAACTAGGTGAGTGCAGCAGCAAAAAAGGAGGTATGGTTTCACGAAAGAAAGTATGACAGAGGCTACACGCGCACGGCGCAAATGTGTACGGCGAGTGACATGGGGATTACCGCCGAATTATTATGATTGATTTGATTTGATTTTGATGTGTACCACACAAAGCACGGCATCAGTATTTTTAGTACGAATGCACGAGCGGAGCTCAGGTTGAGCCCACTGTTTGTAGCAGCCTCCTACCGTTACAGTTGCGGCTCTGAGTTACCACGGCCGATGAGCGGTGGGTATCCGGCATTGACAAAAGCTTATTTCGCATCGCAGTAGCTAACCCAGGCCGCGTACCGCTTAGATGGTCCCGGAGGAAAGCACTTACCCAGGCGGCAGCACGGGCAGCGCATGCACTGAGCAGCACGACGCCAAGACAATGTATGCACTGCCTTGTTTATGATATTTCGCTTCCTGAGGTATTCGCCCTCTCCACAGATATCGGAGCATGCACCGTTAACACGGACTGGAGTTTTGGCGCTGGGCCAACTTGAAAACACCAAGAACAACACGCACTCCTGAATCCCCCCTACCGCCGCAAACCCGTATTGCAAGCGAACGACGTCACTTAAAAACGATGTCACACCATACGACCGACGTGAAAACCAAAAAATGGTCGAAACCCTCGGGCCTCGGGATCTCCTGGCGCAGTTTTCAAGCCTCAGACATAGGTTCTTACCTCTTCCGAGTATTGTGTGCCAGCGAAGGCGTGTCCTCGCGTGGCGCAGAAGGAAATGCACACCTTGTAAACCATAGCAAACATAAAACAGTTTGATGCAGGCAGAGGCGGCACGAGGCGGGAGCGGTAAGGATCAAGGGGGAAAAGTGAGAACACCATCAAAAGGGTAGTTACGGCAGTACTTATAATGAATCAAGAGTGTAGCTCCGGTTGGAGCTGACTCCCTCAAGGGCTGTTCTTAACTATCCGAAATTGTATAACACAATTGTTAAAGAACGATCACTATTACGGGGGACCATAGTTAATGGGACCAAAAATTGTTAGCAAAATTAGGTGAATATATAGGTTTTTGTGTGTACCATGGGTTCTAGTTACTATGGCCCCCCGTAATAGTAAAAACTTCCTCCGTATTATAGGACTTCAGACTACTGGGGAACAGGGTGGGGTCAGTCATATATTCACCACAATGGCGGATGCACCAAACAGTTTGAGTAAGTACTCGACGGGCTCAAGCAGGTCGTACCTCGTTAGTCATGCCCTCCGAAACGTACTTCCCCCGCATGTTCATCGCCCGCACGTCTGAGTCATCTGCGTAGCAGCCGATGTATTCCGGATCGATGTCCTCAATTCTGTAAGCGGTGATCTTATCGGTTCCCCCGCAGAGCTCGCCGCTCGTTGTGCCCGCGCACGCCATGTCACATTCGGTCAGTTCTAGCTCTTCCCCAGTCTTTGTCAGGTCGGGGTCGACGGCACACCAGCACTGTCAAGTATGATCAAGCGCAGTTGGTTAGTTCGTGCGGCGCAGCTCGCACGGCCCCGAGCGAACCGGCGAGGGAGACGCCGACAATCGAGGCACAGTTTTTTTTTAATGCATCCGTGAGGGGAGTTGAATACCAGTGCTCGTATGAAGGCGTTGTTGCATCAGAGCAGTGTTTTGCTCGGCCTGATATACACAGAAAACATGTCGAAGACCACCAGCAAGCACGGGTTCCCGTGGCAATTTCAGCACTGCCCGAGGCTGAAAGTTAGTATAGCAGAGCAAAAGAGGGAGGGAAGGAAATGAGGGTCAGGCACAAATGCATTGCGTGGCACCTTTATGCATGCATGGGCTTCCAGTGGCGCCGAATCCGTATTCAGAAATTAGGCAAAACATACAACTGCTGTAAACAATCGATACTGAAGGAACGTAACAGTACACCCTCTTTAAGTATAGCGCCCAGTACATACTCTCTCGTCGGCAAGCTCGAGGTGGCACTAAGAAGTAGCCCAATACTTGAAAACCTTCAACCAACGTCCGAAGGGACAACACACGAATTTTGCGCAACGTCGTACCTCCTCGGCGTATTGCGTGCCGAAGTGTGTGTTGGTTCCATCATCGCACAGCCCGTGGCATATCTGGAGAATAATCGTTGCGCGACGTGAAGATGGTAGACACCCGTGAGTGGGGGAGTCGAAGACATCAGCAAACACGTTGTTGATTTCCGTACTGTAGGAGGCGGTGAGTCATAAAAACGTTCGGGCTTCAGTACCCTCCATGCCGGTGCTGTTGTGGCGGCAGCGCCGCTGAACGGTACACCTACGCGTTTGAACTGCGGTAAACACTGTGCCCATACTAACCCTTCGTATGTTGTCCGTGAACGAAACCATGGGTCCAATTCTCAAGGGGCTGAACAGCGAACAATGACCCGAAACGTTCACAATGGTCGTTTCCGTCATATCAAACCTATGTCTGAATCTAAGAACAGTAGCAAACGAATATCATGATCTCGGAGTGTTTAAGACCGTTGACCATTGTGAAGTCCGTTGCTGTGGCTGTATTGACGAAATGCCAAGTACGACACAGTCTCGTAGCGTCAGGTGCACCTTACAGCGCTCGCGCTGTATGTGGACACATAGAAGAAGGTTTCATAAAGAGATGATCGCCAGGATCATACGACCTATTATTGGTTGAGACGTCACCAACGCTTGAATATCACTATGCTGGATATGTTCCACACTTCGTGGCTAACCTTACACTGAACGTCGCATATTCGGTCGTGATCTTGACGGAAAAAACTGCTGATGCGTCCCTCCAACTATCGGACCAGTGTCAGGGTTTGCCAAGCTCGGCGAGTGTGGTGGAGAGATACACTGCACATCAACCAACCCTGTATCTTCCGCACATCAACGGCAAAAAAAATACGCACGGCTGCTGGATTCCTTTCAACTTACATGTCGCACAAAATTGCTTTTGACTACACCTGCTTACCTCTGCCGACATCACGTCCCCGACCATCATATTTTCCATTATCCTGTTGGCCTTCGAGTCTGCGAAGCATCCCATAATCGAGTACGTGGTTTCGGGCGCCACCGTGGGGGTCGGTGCAGGCACAGGGGCAGGGGCGGGGGCGGCATCGCCTGTCCTTCCGAACACGCTCACTGCACCAAAGCCGCCGCATGCCCTGGTAGCGTCGCCGGTGCAAAGGGTGGGGTAGGTTCTGCCACACTGGTCACTCTCGACCGCGTTCTCGAACTCGTCGGTGGTTCCACAGAGGCACTGATGACCGAACAGAACCGGAGGAGATTGTGAGGGTGGGTTGGGAAGGAACAAAGTTGTACATCGAAGCGGTTAGAGAACACCTCGCACAGTATGTTAAACCCACCGGGTTCAGTGGGAAGGGGATAGCGCATAGTGTCGAGGTACAGCCAACCCGGATACTACATACTCCCTTCTGACTCTCTGCTGTTTGGTCGTGCCTTCCCCCCGTTATCGAAAGGCTAGGGCAGCCAGGTTATGCCTGTGTGCTATAAGAATATCCCTATTACTATAGTCACAAAACATTATTCGTAGCCAGACAATGATAATCAGCGCTTCCTCTCCTAGCGGGTACCTCCACCATAGTACGTGGTCCTGAGCGGGACGATGAGGGCAGGACGACACGTTGACATGCTGGGGGATATGCGTATGTCGCGGTAGCCCCGCTGTGTTCTATTTATCTAAACAACGAGCTGAACTTGACACAAGACGTATACTACCACAATTTCAGTATGGTACTATAAACTTATACTTAGTATACATGCCCGGTATACACTTTACCCGTCCATTGGAGGAATCGGGTCACAATAGCTACGCAAACTAGAACACCGTAGTGTTGCCATTCCATATGGGGACTATACCAGCAGATACTGGTCGTGAATCCATCGATGAAGCCAAGCGTTCACAACAATGGACCATGCTAAACACTTTAGCAGCTACGTCAATCGTTAATGGGGACAAGACCTATCGATACTGGCCGATAATCCATGCATCTCCGAAGCCTTGATATCGCTCGTTCTAAGCGTTATCTTCTTTGCTTTACGGAGCCGTTATGGTGCTCACCAACCGCCGACCCGTTTAGATCAGCATCGTGAAGATTATATCAACATACCCACTCACCTCACTCCCGGACGCTAGGCCGAACCAGTCGAAGCCAGAGCAAAAGTCGGAGCAAATCTACCATAGGAAATGCGCGAGAGGTGTAGTGCGATCGGGCGCCGGCAGGATGAACTAGTGGTTGTGTTAGATTTGTCCCCAACAGGTACGACCTAAGCCCGGAGCCTTGTTACTGGGGTTTTTCTAGGACAAAGCGATAGTAGAAGGGGCACGCCACCACGAGGGAAATGTCCGAAGAGGTACTTATGGAAAGCAAACATGAGGGGCGCGATTTATTATCCACGAAAAAAAAATGCGTATTTGCGTACTTCGTCTAGTTGGTTCGACATGCCTCTCGCCCCTTATCTAGGTCTTGGAAAAAGGGAAGCGGGTTCCGTACATACCTTTTTATGGTCAGCTCAAAAAAACTCATCAAAATCACTGTATGTATTAGCATCGACAACGGCTGCTCCTGCAGGATGCGTCAGCATGCATCGCTCGATCGATGCCGGCATATTGAAACAGTTCAAGAGCAATTTTCCACATCGGTGTTGCAGTCGTCTCTTTGACCTACTAGGAATAGAAGTATCAAGAGAAGAGGGTCAGTACCGTTTGTCGGTCCTGCACTACAGGTCTTGTACACCGACGTTGCACCCCTGCCTTAAGGACATCTACAAACAGCTGCGTTGGTCAAACAAGGTCGATTGCATACATACAATGACGCGGCGACTTCATTTTTTCACATACGCAACGAGCCAAAACGGAACAACCGAAGGAGAAGATAAAAATCAAAGTATAGTTTTGGCACGGCACTTCAGGTCTTTTACACCAACGTTGGGCCCATCTCTATACGAAAAAATGAACAAATAGGGGGAAAAATATTAACGACAGCTATAGCAGCGCAGCACTCTCGAGTTTCTGTGATGACGTTCCACCTCCGACCTCTAAACGAACAAAGCTCACTTGTGCTGTCATGCCGTTTTCACCAAGCACGCTGAGAACTAACGTGTCCGAACTGAGCAGCCGGTCTGTACCCGAGTCCTGGAAGCATCCGACCATCTCTGTTCCAGTGGGCCAGGAGGTCTGACACTCAATGGGGGGCAAGGGTCCAGCGATGTATGTTTTGTAGTACCCCGTGTCGGTTTCCAGAGGCCAAGTGTACTCGCCCGGGGCTGTCGGGGCATATTCCTCCAAGTCGGTGAGCTCGTTGAAGAAGGTGTTCCAGAGGTGGTACTGCCGGACAACATGCAGACAGTAGGATAGTGAGATATGAGGCGTCACCCCTTTCAGATTTGATCAGTCAAACGTCGGGTAGAGGTTAGCGGAGTTGTTGATCGGGGGGGGGGGGGGGGTGCCTTATCGTTGTTGTTTCGTGAAATATTCAGACATGATTGACACAACCTTTTGATGTTGGAAGTCATTTCATTCTATCGAAGCTGCCGCGGCACATGCCCCAGTTGTGGCTGCGAGTTACCACTGGCCCCGTTATCGACTCCGTCCTTCGTATTTTTTTAACCGCCACGAATCGGGCTTTCAAACCTTCGTATTCATTACTATGTGGGGGTTGATACCTTATGGGAGAGGTGCTCGATCTGGAATATTCTGCTTCCTTGTTACCGCTGTCGGGGTTTCTGATCCAATAGATGCACAAGATCGGGGTAGGTGGCTCATCATGACCGTTTTCGATCTCAAGCTTTATCGATATATATTTCCACACATGCAATCAATGTATCGGGGTTTCGAAGGGGACTCCTGCACTGTATCGGGGTTGTTACCTCATCAGCCCCGTTCTCGATCTCGAATGCGATTCGTTTCCTTTCTGTGGAGTCTTCGTCATCGAAACTTTGCAAGTCCAGGTCGAGCTCGTACTCCCCGAACGGGCTGCAAACGAAAAGATTGAACTTTATCCTGTCCAGCGGTGGCACGTCCGGCCAACAACGACAAAACTAAGCGGTCAGAAAGCACGAGAGGATACGTACGGTACCGCACATCACGAAATGGTCGGATATTGTGTGGTGCCTGTAGAAATTTTACGCGAGTCGACTAGGGAACGAAGTGCTGCTTTATTTTCGCGATGGATAGGAAGGTATGCACCGTAATGCAGAGGGGGGAGGATAATCTGCTATGTGACTCCGGAACTGGTTCACGACTATTAATAGGGAGAATGAAGGGAAAAAAGAAGGACAAATAAAATACTTTGGATAAAAAAAAACAAGAAAACGATAGAGAGAAGTCTACGGGTGGACGAGCCCCCCCGCTGTTTGGACATCCCACCAAAAAAAGATGAGCAGTCACGTATCCCGCAAGGTGCGGATTTGTCTACATACAGTACTTTGTGTGGACTCTGCTTCTATTCTTAGTGCGTAAGCAATATCCCGATTCGATTATTTGCGTACTTTTTTCAGGCTTTGTTTGTTCTGCAGGCCCATAAGTTGGGTACCAGGCATGTGGTATATATATAGTTGGGCTTCTGATCGGCAACCAAGGTATATTCGTAAAGCTAGTCGATACAGTAGTGATCACGTGAGAACTACGGATAGTACACTAAACCGTGCAGATATAGTATCTATCGTGTGCACCCATATATCTCACAATCTAAGCCATATGTGGTACTAGAGGCATCTTGCACCCGGTAGAAGCTGTATGGAGACGATCAATCGGTGCCACCAGAGGGAATACCGCGGTGATACAGTACGATTCTTATTTTCGATATCGTGTACAGTTTGTTGGAGCGACAGACGGCATCGCTCGATCAGGTCCAGACGGGGGTACCTGGCAGATTTGAGGTCTTGTTCTGAAAGAAACATGCAATCAGCCACCGACAAGGTATGCTTATAAAATCAGTCGCCGTAATAGGATTTTTTTTCTAGAACCGTCCGAAGTGAAACATCGCCAGATACCGATTATGACTGTTGGAGGATCGGGCGAGGCATAAGCTCTTGCAGTGAGGAGCCTCAAAAGATTTAGGGTGAACCTCTATCGTAGAACGCCTTGTATGGTTGTCTTCTCATGGCCTTTCTGATCTCTTTGCGCCACTTGCGCCACTTTTATTCTGTTAAATTTCCAGACTTATTTCTGGTTATGCTTGACTGCCTTTTGTCTCCTTTTCAGATCTGGCTCGCGTGGTTGCGTTATTGTCCCCGGTGCGTTGACATATCACTTGCTCTACCCAATCCTTTGCGATCAGTTTTGATTTATTCACTTATCTGTCTCCCATTCTGAGACTACTTAGTGAGTATCTCTCTAGGAAAAGTAGTCAGGACGGACACTGGGTGTACTGATGAAACTCTGTAGAAAGGACGGTTTAACGTGGAGACAACACACGCACTGTACATGGCACGCACACTGTGTACCTGATTAATATGGATAAAACAAAAAAACGTCTGTCTGTGAGATCCAGGAATTCGTCGAAAGTGATATTTGCGATGCTCAAGCTGTGTGTGCCATTATAAATGCTTCGATCGCGCGCACTACGGGCTTTGCGTGGCCTCATGCAGGAGGCACAGTCCGTGTGTGAGGAGGGCATCACCTGAAGCTGCAGAATTCAATGCTTGAGGTGTCTATATTTCATTTTTTCATCTGGCAATGTGCAGCGCTTATTTCATTGATACCATCTACAAATATTTCATAAGATTGAAAGTAACACCTACCGGGGAGATCGGGGCTTTCATCGAAACTCATATTTGCAAGCTGCGTATGATTCTTCGATCACGCGTACTGCGGGTTTTAGTTCGCTTCATGCCGGGTATACAAGTTTGTATATGAGACAGGCAAAGCCTGAAGCTGCATAATTAAAGAAAGCGGGTGTTTCAAGACTTATCCAAATCAAATGGAACACATTGCCGGAGGCTACATGCATGTGTAGCTTGTGCGTAAGCATGTATGTATAATAGGGTAGACATCATGGATATACATTATACCTGGTAGGTATTATAACACCCCTGAATCCACGGCAGGTGCCCAGACCTGAGTAGTTGACTAAAATAATACCAGCACTCTGTACCGCATACAACGTTTTGTGCACGCACGCGCGTGTTCTGTTGTATATTCGAGGTGTGTGAGTATGATTTGTCGTCAAGATAAGAAACGCAAATAAACAGGGGTCAACAAGGTCAATACATTCAAAGTTCGTAGCGTGATGTTGTGATCGGTGATCTCAAATGTACAGCAGTACCGAAGTAGCAGTACCGAAGTAGCCCGTATCACATACCTGCCCTCGTCGCCATCAGTGGGCGGCCTGTCCGGGGCATCATCGGTTGATCCGTCGTAAAACACTTCCCACGAAGCTAAGTCGGACTTGTCCATCGTTTGCCCGCAGGGCCCGGCGACCTGCCTGAAAATGTGGGGGCGTGTTCGTGGGCGGACAGACGGAAATTGTTTCCAATTGTTTTATTCAACATTCGTTTGTGGCTGCTGCTCGACATCTATACTTATAGAGATGCAAGTTCCTCTTAAGACTTCCGAACACACCGTACCATTGGTTGGCATTGTATGCATGATGCTTGAACTCTGCGACGTATACTATGGTAGGGAGTGCATCTCGGTGTATGAGTTCTGCGAGGGTCTTTGCATGAGAAGCCTCACTCAACCATTGTAGTACTGCAGCCTCGATTTGGGGACGCACCATTCAAATTCTTAGTAGTTTGGCCCCTAGACGGACCTGCAGTGCGGAAAGGGTTCAGGACCTCCGCGTATAGACCACAGCACCAGTGTACTTCGCTCAAAGCCCAACTTTTGAGCGGCAGACACTTGTGCGGAGGATGCATTTGATCAGATGAGCACGCTGTTGACAGTATCGACAATGGCCTCGGCCAACCTGTCTAGCACTGCTGCCATTACCCTTTTCATAGGGCCCTTTCCAGTTGGAAGAACACGATATTTTGTTTTCGAGTTTTTTTTCTTTCGGGAAAATTACGAGTGATCAATGTTGAAGATCATGCCGCATATTGTCGGGGGGCAAGATAAATGAAAACATAGAAACAAGTCAGCCTCTCGCGTCTCAAACGAGGCCTCCACACACATTTCACCAACGGCGTTCACACTTGATGGCGACAACTCCCACGAAATATATAGTTTTAACGGCTATCAACAGCGTTTCATCGTTCCCCGCATGCCCTGTGCTGTGCTCGAAACGCACTTTTTGTTCACTGAAGGCAGAATACAATAAAACGACCAGTCCCTACCGATGTAACTGCTCACCGGTTTTTCCACACGAGGAGGGAAAGTCACCGACCTCCGACGTTTTTTGTTACAGGAGGTCAAACATCAATATATTTTCGCGACCCAACTCAAGTTTATCCCTGCATCATCCCCTTTATCCAAAA
This sequence comes from Postelsia palmaeformis, assembly GCA_037834295.1. Lineage (NCBI taxonomy): Eukaryota > Phaeophyceae > Laminariales > Laminariaceae > Postelsia > Postelsia palmaeformis. The sequence goes on from JBBMHQ010077975.1 coordinate 20,389, forward strand.
TATCCACCCTCTGCGAACATTCCCCGTTCAAACCTCCACGCGATACGACCACGCCATGCATGGCACGAGTATACCCCCCGTGAATAGCCTCTATCCGAACCGCTACTCACCTCATAACAACATTACTGTAGGCATGCGGTACTAATTATAGTTACCTCCAGCGCATAGTAAACTTGGGGTGGTCGTGGTGGTCCAAGGCTTCAATATGCAGGAACTGCTCCGTCAGAGGGTTACCTGCATGTAGCACAAGTAGCATAGTACAGGTGAAGAGATAGTTCGATGTGAGTTGACGGAGGAGATACGAGCTGAACCGTTCTCGTGATAAAATAATGCCTTCCAAGGCAAGGCAAGTACCAGAGTGAGCAGGGGGGAGAGGAGCTTGTGGTATGACCCAGGATCTGAGTTACCACAGGGGGGAAGCAGGATCAAAAGGGCGAATAAGTATGTTAAATGAAGTACGGAAAAGCGAAACACACCCCAAGGACCACAAAAACAAGAACCCTACACCTGCCTCGTACGTCATCATACTTGACACACGTTGGCTGTCGGTGTCAGGAATAACACAACGTGGCCTCAAAATTAACGTTCTCAAGCAGGCCTATAGTTTCGCAGGTAGGTGCCGTTCGACTCGTTTCTTTGTAGACGCAAAAGCATGCTTTTGGGAAAAAGCAACTAGGACTTTTTGTATGAGGTTGGTGAAACTTCGGCAACGGTACGCAGACGGATACCGAACGAAAAGGCTGCGGCAGCCCCGCACACTCGCACACACACCAATTCATCAATACATTGTACCAGTTCAAAGGCACACCTGCAGGTATTCCTACGAGTAGTGATGGAGCGGAGCACGAGTTCGTTCATCGGTCAATATCTTGGTTTGGATACGCACATTATTTAAAGTGTCAATGCGGGGTGGTGCAAGGGCACCCGACGGATGACGGGAGGTTTGAAGATTTTAGATAGATGCCTTGCGAGTGAAGCAAGTCCCTTCGCCTCTACAGCTTGAATGATACGTGTATCCCATGCTCCGTAGATAAAACGTTTCCGGTCGCAGTCCCTCATACGCTTAATGGGAGGAGCAAAGAGAGCAACAGAGTGCCAGCTTGTCATTGAGACGCAGCGATGCCGGTCGGCCCGGTGGTCTAGTGGTTGGTCTTGCATACTGTACTGCTAGAGTTGACGGCATGGGCTCACTTCTCCGTATGCAGGCATTTTTGTCGAAATAACCTAATACCTGGTACATCGTTGGGCATGTACATTATTGTCATTTTTCAAGAAATACCGTGGCACTACCTACGGCAAAACCTTTCACGGCATTTTCCACGGTATACCACCGAACCCTCCACGGACCTCTACGGCATACCATGGGACTCTAACCCTAACCTTAGCCCCAACCCCAACATAGAAGCCGTGAACATTGGGGTGCCGTGAACACTGGGGTGCCGTGTGGGCTGCCATGGCATTCCATAGGGCGCCGTGGCGGTTGCTGCGGGGGTTGCTATGGCCCCACCCGTGGAATGCCACCGCATCTCCCACGGCGTGGCACGGAATACTTTGGCACACCACGGGATGCCGTGGGTATGCTTTGGTATGCCAGGGGTGTTACCATGGTCATGCCACGCCAAAGCCCAAATAGTGAAGAACCCTGCGCTAGACGCAGTTCGACACAGGTCGACGAGAAAAGAAAGTGCCGAAGTTACGAAGTTACCTTGTCGCTATACATTTCCAAGGTACGTACATCGATAGTGGAGAGTAGGGAGCAGAACCTATGTGTAGCTATTGTATGTTACCTCGGTTCTGAGTCATACGACTAATGCTGCTGTCGGGAGAAGCAGGAGATAAATGGGCGGACATAGTGATAGGGGTTGTAGTATACCGCTATACTCCGATCTTATGTTCAGTCGCTCCTAAGCTGGACTCCAATCATCCCACCAGAGCCTGCAACGGATCGTTGTCTCTCGACGAGTGGATGAGTCACTCGAACGGTGCTTGGGCACTCCCGAATACCTCGAGTTTTGACTCAGGCTCTTTGCGGAGAAACAATAACCATCCCGTCAGGTCGCAACCAAACAGCGGATCAAGTTTCCTCGCCTCACGACGACCGACCGCCGATTTCAGTGTACTATTATTGCTGTGTTACGTGTACGACGAATAAAAAAGGCGCGACACTCAAAAGAAGAGGGGCATAGTGTCAGAGCAAGAAGGCTTCGGGCGCGACTTGAGTTCGACCTTGGCCAAGACCTAAACTGACTTTCTTGCGCGCACAGCTTCGTGTTGACACGTCGAATTAGTCGATGCAAGCTGCCGTGGAAGCTGTGGTGCGCACAGACAGTTTGTGCAGGATCTAACCAAGTTTTAAACGCATTCGGGCCCTTCCCGGGGGCCCCTGTAGCAACATCAGGCCGAGGCCCAGAAGCTATGATGTCGGTTAATCTCCGGAAAATAAAACATTTACGCGTATGGCGGCGAAATAGCAAAAACACATGCTCACTACGAGTAAGTACGGTAGAAATGGGGGGCGTTTAGGAGGCATCCCCGATACATTCGAGACTCAGGCTCAAGATCCAAGTGTGGCTGCTGGGAAGCTAACGATAAGACTCGCCTTTTAGGTGCAGGATTAGTCGGCACGACTTTATGTGCAGGGTACTGGTCTCATCGGTTGACGCTGGCCTTTCGGCCGCCCGGACATTTCCGTTAAACGCCACCAAAACACGTGGCGGAGCTACGCGACTGCCCCTGCCGACTTCGAGCTTCCCAAGGGTTGGGATTGGGTATAGGGTTATAGATCTGGGGTCGGGTTCGTCCGGGCCAATGCCCAAGGCTGAAATAGACCATGCGCCCCACACGAAGTTTTTTACAGATAGGTATGTCCTGCACATAGCGACAGCCCTAAACAGGGGTTCTCTAGAGGTTTTGACGTTTTTTTTTAGAAGACTGTGTGCGCCGAGTAGTTTTGCCGATCCAGTCCTGATATCTATTCGCCGGAAAACGGTTCGAGGTGAGGAAGTGATGACGCAAGCCGGCATCATCGCCAAGAAGGCTTGAGGCTAAATGATCTCAGGGGTTGACCAAGAAAGCAGTATAATAAGGTCTTTCAAAAAGGTATCCTTTCAAATTTGTGGTCGGCTACGACTTGATTGAGCAGCCGTTTCAATAATACAGCAGTGATACTATAGGGTAAGGGTTAGGGTAAAGAAACAACTGTACGGGATACACGGGATACACTGGGAGCCGAGATACACGGGATACACTGGGAGGGATGTCGACCATCACAGCTTGAAGGCTCTTGTCGTGGAGGCGCGGTCTTCTCATCAGTTCATGTGTGCGCGTATTTGCTGCCGCGCTGTGCTCTAGGCGTACGTGGTTTACCGTGCGGTGGTACAGCGGTACGCGCGCGTGTGGTGCAGCAGCATTCCCCATGGGTGGGGGGGGGGGCTTGGGGCTTTTAGTGTTACTCACTTCTACCAATCAGAACGAGGGTAACCTACGTCGCTTGTGTTCAGTATAGCAAACATGTGATATTATTGTATGAGATGGGTGTATTAGAAGGAGTTAGTTGTTTCCCCGCGTGTAAGGCTCAGTAGTACTCGATTCATCGACGACCTGGCTGCGCGTCACAGTAAGTGTGTCGGTCTTCCCATCGACATCCAAAGCTGGCACCGTGGCATGCAATAGTTGGCTGAATCACCTTCAACAATGAGTTTCGTGTTCATTCGTATTCTCGAAGTTGCATGTCACAACCAGCGTGCAATGCCTGCGTACTTTTGACATGCCCTTGCTTGCATACACACGCCCATGCGTTCGCATGCGAGCTTGGATTCAATTCGCATGCACTTGGATACACTCGCATGCAACTGCCCGTACTGCCTGAATTAACTGTACTTGCGTTTATTGTTGGGTATTGGCTACGGCACTGGGCGGCAGGCAGGAAGCAGTGAAGAGGCATCCAGTCGCCAGCAGCCTCAAGCTCCTACTTGCGCTCCTCCGACTGGTATACAGGGTGGCATTCCCGGCTACTGCTGTCACCACTACATACAATACTTTACATCGCGTTTCGCCGGTCGCGTAACTTTTGGTGTGTGTAGAAAAAAAACACATACGTATGGTACACGTCAAGTTTAGGAAGGATACAATCCAATACAGCAGCAGCAGCACACAACCCACCAGGTACCCCTTATCAGGTACTGATTTATGAATAGCGGCTGCGGGAGTCGCCATTCTGTAGGTGATGCTTAACAAGGTGTGTATTTATTGGCAGTACTGCGAAAGACACCCGCGTTTGGGAATCGCGATTACGGTGAAGCTATGGCTGTGTGCGATCGACGTCTAAAAATAGTAGCACGATTTTTTCAAAGACGCGATATGATATTCGGGAAGAACCAAACGTGCAAGAAAAACATGCCGATTCCAGCAGCTAGCTCTTCGTGGTTTCGGAACGACGAACAAAATAGATACTCCGGAGTATGCAGCTTATGGGTGTGATTTGAAGCGATCGCCGTCGACGCTCAGTTCTCGAGAACGAAGAACATCGGGTCAATATTCTGCGAGATGAGCAGTTGAGTCTCAAAGTAGTCGGCGCTGACCCTCGAAAATGCCGAATTATTTTTCCCCCCCATTTTTCCATTAAAAAAACAAAATAGTTTGGAGTAGAAAAACCCCCCGTCAAGATCCCACGCCGATGCCCACTGAGCACCCTTAAGCATCAAAAGTTTCGATCATCGTAACTCCAAAACCAAGACAAATGATATACTTTCAAATGATACGTATACTCTCCGGAGCACCTGGTATTGCCTTATTCTTCTTGACACATCTATTAATACCAATACTAATAGTAAGTAATAGTTGTCCGTTTCGAACAAAGATCATGTTTTTTTTTTTTTTTTTTTTTTTTTTTTTTTATCCCTCCCCTTTCTTATCTTTGCCCTTCTTCTCTCTCTCCCTCTTCAGTCGTAACTCAGATCCGGGGTCAAAAAGT
>JBBMHQ010077976.1:0-10344 GCA_037834295.1 Postelsia palmaeformis
GACCAGGCAGACATTGCTTGCACCAAGCGCGAAGCGCCGTGAGGTGTCTGGCGAGTCGCATGAAGGGTGAGCTGCATGCTACTGAGAACCGCTTGTGAGGCGGACTTGCATGTGGATGACAGCTTCAATGAGTTGATTGAATTTCCGGCGTAGGCTATTCCAGAGACAGCAATGGGAGTACTATGTAACTACCTCTTGGGTGCCTTGCCATAAACCCTACGTGATACGATCGATTCCCTTGAGTGCGGAGTAAAGGTTCTTTATCTCGCACAAATGATCTATAACTAGACGACCAGCTATCGGTAACCGCCAAAAAAAAGAAGAAAAAAAAACGGTACCCCAGTTGTCTAGCTCACGTAGTGAGCAGCATGTTTTACAGTGTCGTTGCCAAACGACGCCAACCCAACACAGGGTGTGGGGGGGGGGGGGCGTACTGATTATCATGCATGGCCAAAGTCGTGTTTCCATGAACCCTCGCACCCCTACAAAGCCGGGACGGAGCACGTCGGGTTTTGACCGACAAGGCAGGCATTGGCTCGCACTGGCATCGAGAAACCGACCCAACAAATGATGTAGAACGAAACTGCTGAGGCTGACAAGCATTTGATCAAATCGATGAAGCCGTCGGTAACCCGACGGAATAGATGACGTGAGAACAACACACTAGATACCGACGACATCGAACAAATCCACGAAACCAACAGGATTGATGAAGTCGACCCATGGAAAAAACAAAACGACACGAACCTGATGATTTGGACAAACCCAGCGAAACCCACGAAGCAGACCAAGCCGACAAAAACGACGAACGATGAGACTGGCAGAGCCGACGAAATCGACGGAGCCCACCGGTACATAGCTCGGCAGAGCGAACAAATTTAACGAAAGCGACGAGGTAACCGAAGGTCGGGACACCGACGTTGTACATACCGGCGAGCTGACTAAAACCGACGAACCAACTAAAATCGACGAAACCGGCCACAATCGACGAAACCAACAAAAAACGCAGGAAACCATTGAAAACCGGCAAAAACTGTTGAAAATCGATGGAAACAACAAAACGGTTGCGTAGCCCACGAGGCAGATATAATTCGACACACCGAAAAAAAATATTGAAAGCGATGACGCTAGCGAAGGCCGATGTACCGACGGTGGGTTACACTGACGAGCCGAGAACGCTGGCGACGCTGGCAAAACCGACGGAACTAACCGGAACAGACGAAACCATCCAAGAGACGGGCTGAACCAACCAAAATCCGACAAAACCGACGAAAACAGACGAGCCGAAACGGTCGCTATATACCTTGGCGAGAAGGCCGAGCTTCATTCTGTCGGTGATCTCTAGGCTGATATACAGGTCTCCCTCTGGCGGTCTCTTGAACCGTCCCTGCACCTGTATCTCAAACATCCGGTTCTTGCCCTGATAAACACAAACAAAAAAAGAGCACCAAACGAACCAATACGACGCCAGAAGGAACAAAAGCGAAACGGAACGACGCCAAACGGCACAGAGCAAAACGAAACGGGACCAAACGGAGCAAGGCGAATATAACTGGTAACGAAAACAAAACGAAGTGACGAGAGGTCAACGAAGCAAAACAAAAGCAAGCAAAAGCAAGCAAAAGCAAGCAAAAGCAAGCAAAAGCAAGCAAAGCAGGCAAAGCAGGCAAAAGCAAGCAAAAGCGAACGAAACCAAGCAAAACCAAGCAATTGTGACACCATCCAACACGATCCAACGGGTAGCAAGAGATCGACGTCCTGCATTATCCGTCGTGAGATATTGAGCAACAGTTGCCTGATACAGGACCCGCTCGGCAATCATGTTCGCAAGAGCCGTGTTCTTGTAGACGCCAAATGGCAAAAAAACACGATATAATAACTGATCGTTCAGATCATACACATTAGGAGGGTTACATCTACTCCCAAAAGAGGTAGATCATCATGGTATGGGGGTCTGTTCTGATTTAATCTGATCTGTGCGATGCGTGCCATGTTGACATACCTCGAACATGTGTGCGTACCGCGGTGCCATGGGGTCCCGCTTGACCATGAGCAGCGTCGACCCTTCGAAGTAACGATTGTTGATCGGGATCGGCGAGGAACTGCCCTCGGTAAAGACATGCCGGTAATCGCACATATACAAGATAACAAAAAAACGCGAGACACGCGCGACACAAACGAAAAAAGAACATGACGTACTGTAGGTCGAGTAATACATGCATGCACACATCAGAATCGGGCAGGATGGGGCAGGCGCCACAGCCGACGAGAAAATCGAACGAGCAAAAGAGGGTGTGTAGGGGAAGAGGCTCGGCAAAAACAATTTCAAGTCGCCGCGGATGAAGTTGTGCGGAGATAACTTGGACCTCGAGCAAGGGTGGAGAGGAGAGTGAGACCGGCGTCGGACTGCCACCGAGAGGGACAAGACAACAACAACAACAACACCCCGTTTTGTCGCAGTTGGGGTAAGATATCCGCAGCTCTCGGGGAAGGAGGGGGGTTCGCTCATATGTTTTTGGCGTTTTGGTAGGGATGAGTAAGGGTGTGGTCGATCTCATGCATGGCCGTAGTCGTATGGCCATAGACCTGCGCATATCTACAATGACGGGACGGAGCACGTTGGGGTTCCACCGACCAGGCAGACATTGCTCGCACCAAGCGCGAAGCGCCGAGAGGTGTTTGTTGGGCGAGTCGCATGAAGGACGGGCTGCATTCTACTAAGCACCGCTATAAGAGGCGGATTTCCTTGCATACGGATGACAGCGTCAATAAATTGGTTTATTTCTGATGTGGCCACTTCCAGAGACAGACATGGGTTTACTACGTGACTGCCTCATTATAAACACACTACGTAATACGACCCCCCCTTTGTTTTGAAGTGAGTTTCTCCCTGGACAAAAAGCATCTAACTCGACCGCCTGTCGTAGTAACCGCCGAAAACGAAACGAGAACGGTACCCTGGTTGTCTACATCAAGCAGTGAGATACGTATTTTATAGCGTCGGCGCCAACCGAAGCCAACCCAATCCATACATGTACCAAGTATATAATGTAGGAAGGGGTGGGGGGGGAACAATATCGAACACACAGATTGCAAGCTTAGTGCGGGGGAGGAGGGTGGGATTCGAAAACATATGGCCAGTGTCGCAAAAGACAGGGAGGAGCAAATCCGAAAACAGAAAGATCTCACGCCGTGCCACCTCACGTCACGTCGGATCGCGTCACATCGTGCTTCATCCCACTGCACATCATAGTAGTGTTGAACATCGCATTGAAAAAGTATTTCGATCCATCGAAGAAGTCCAAGTTCGAAACCTGGCACCTGATACCAGGTATCTGGTATATCGTATCGGGCGTGTCTTGCCTTCCATCCCCCGGGATCCCCAAGTACTCACGCTGATGCTGAAAAAACGTTCGACGTACCGAACATCAAATTCGTGTTTGCTCGTATCGATACTGTATTGTCATCGAACTCCAATATCGTTCGATACCCGTCGCTACGTCCTAGCTGCCCTCCCACCCCCCACACCCCATCCCACACACCTGTTGGGCACGATCTTCAACGGTCCGTCGAGATTACCCAGCTGGAACAGCTCCAATTCTCGACATGGTCTCTCCCGCTTCCTTCTCGCCGCCAACTTCCGCCCCCCCTGCCCGCCATCGTCAGCAGTGTCATCCTCCGTCACACCCCCGCCCCCCCGTCGCCCCCCGAGCCGGCGCTCCCATCCAGCGCTTTCGGAGTCGTTCTGAGCTTCGGCCGAGCCCATTAACGCCCCACGGTAGGTCGCCGCTTGTGGTGCCGACGGCAAAGCTTCCGACGTGCCAGCTACCGCAGGACTTGCGGTACCTGCTGGTGCTGGTGCCGGTGCTGCTGGTGCTGGTGCCGTTGCCGCTTCCACTGACACTACAGTCGCCACCGCTCGTACTGCTGCCACTGCTGGTGATTTCGCGGCTGCTGTTGTGTTTGCCGACACTACGACGACCTCTGTCGCCGCTGCTGCGACTGCTACTGCTCTCGTTGTCGTTCTTGCTGTTGACGATGGAGAACTTCTCTTGGCAGCGTGTACAGCGCACCCCGCCCCCCGGGGGCTTTCGCGCCCCACCGGACTCACGTCGGGCCCTGACCCTCCCTGATCGCCCTCCCGCCAAAGTTCCTCTTCGGAGAACCTACCGCATGCCAAACCGTCGCGGTGCTCCATCGCACCGCCTTCCCCAGTGAGTTCCTTTTCGGAATATTCACCGGACGTGAAACCGTCAGGGCGCTCTAGTATGGATCCGCCTTCAGTTCTTCTGCTGCCACCTGCGGTACCACAACGTCTGCCGCCGCCGCCACCGCTGTCACCGTACTGGGCTAAGCTCGCCCTATCGCCGCCGTTCGCCTGAGGCAGGGATCCCTTCGCCCTCTCGGCATCCCCCGAGCGAAGCTGCAAACCCTCTTGCTCCATAGAGAAGGCGCTGTAGAAAGAGCGATAAGAGGAGGCGGCGGAAGAGGACGGGCTGGTGAAAGCGGGGAAAGAGGAAGGGAAGGAGGAGTAAGAGCCGGAGGAGGAGAAACAGGTGTTTCTTCGTCGGGCTGACCTTGCCCATGAAGCAAGCCCGGCCAGCAGAAGCAGCGGTGGTGGCGACGGTGACAGCGGCATGACCCCCCCAGACGGCTCTAAAGCGCCCGAGGGACCAACATTCCCACCGCAGTAGGCGGTAGCGCTGGCCGAGGCTGCAACCCCACCTCCAGCTTCGTTCTCCATGAGCCCCAGGTCCGCCGAACCCGCCCCCTCCCCCGTACAAGAGCTGCTTTCTTGATCCCGCTGGCACTTCTGTCTTGTTTTTTCGTCTTGCGAGATGAAATCGCACGCTATGGTGTCGTTTGAGCGGGGGGAAGACATAGTCTCAAGCTGTACCGCGGTGGTAGCTTCGCCACTGTTGCTTTTGCCGCCATCACCGCCGTCTCTACGGCTTTCGCGGCTGCTGCTGTTGACTGGGACGTTAGCGCCCCGCGTCATTAGCCGCTTATCGATAACCACAACCCGCAGCAGCCCCGCCGGACCCTCTAGCCACGCTAGACCCGCTTCGTTCTCGTCCTGGGGCTGTTCTTCTTTTCCGAGTTCTTCTCGTCGTCCTGTCTGGGCACCTACCGTACTCCCGACTACCGGAAAACCGTCGGAAGGGGACCTCGACGACGCCCGTGACGGCTCCGCCGATTGCTCCGCCGATTGCTCCGCAGGTTGCCCCGCAGACTCCTCCGCAGATTGGCCCACCAATTTCTTCGCAGACCGGTTCGTCGCAGCGGAGGTCTCCGTCGATGCAGTGGTAGAGGCCTGGGGGGTATTTTGGTTCGCTGGCAGGGGCACTTGGTGCCACCCGACGAGGCGAGCTCCTGGCGATCACCAAAACACATTGAACAAAAAAATAAAATGCGTCAAAAAGGAGAAAAAAGCTTAAAGGGAGGGAAGCACGACAGTGCACAAAAAGGGCCCCAATTCGCGCGCGTGCGTCTTCTGGGAGGCGGAGCGACGAGGTTAGCGGTGAAAATCGCACCAAAAATGACGCCGATACGATACCGGAATAAACTGATTAGGTAAAATCGATACGATACGATTTCGATAATCGTAGTCGATAAGGTTGGAAGCGCTTCGTTCAGGACGAGCACAAAGACGCACAGGGGTGTCAGCGGAGGAAGACAGGAAAAAGTGCAATCGGTACGATACAACGACAGTTCGATACTTCGATAATGTGTATCCAAAATTTGGGTAAGAGATGCAACACTAGAGTAGACACACCACCTTTGATGTAGCGCAAGCGCAACGATATGTAACGGCAATATCTTGACTTGGGATTCCTTGTTTGGGTTAGAGCATCATGCCCGAGGGGCTCACATGAATCAGCAACAGAGTTCGCATTGTGACGTACAGTACATTGCACAACATGCGCACCTCAAACATCTCGATAATAGTGTAGTACCGTCATTATGAGATGTTCACAGCAGCGTGCTTTGCTTTTCTGCTGTCATGTGACCCCTAGAAAAACCATGCCGACATCCCCGAGAAGCTTTGCCGGAACTTATCCATGCAATTCCTCCCTGCACACGCGCGAGGGGGTACCAGACAAAGGAACACCTTCCTGCCAGGTGAGCTGGTACAAAACTACGGCATGCACCGTAGTGTATTGTGTGATGTGCCCTGATCTAATGAGACAAATACTGCAGTACCTGGTGAACCCGGTGTACTTATTTTCATTTGACCAACACAGGCACTTTCCAGCTCAACCAATAAACTCGCTGGAACTCTTCACACCCGACGACTTTCTGGACGAGCCGTAATCACAGGCGCCCCCCCTTCACCCCCCCAGACATATACCTCCACTATTTTCGGGAATAGGGTTCAGCATTCCCACTGCTTGTTGATTTTGGTCGAAGTTTCCTGACTCACGCTCTCTTGTTTTCAACGAGGAAACCTTACTGTAGGTAAAGTAAAAGAACACAGCCCAACGTTAAGATGAGGGGATTACTAGAGATCGCGAGTTTGGGAACCGACCCACGAATGAGCCGTGGTTTGTCGTACAGTACCGCCCTGGACCGAAATACAGGGAGCGTTTGGAGGTAAACATGAAAACCGAGCAATCCTTATATTTCCGTCCAAAGCGGTACGTGATAACGCAGAGTGGCAAGTGATAATGAGGCGTGTCTTTTGAGAGTTGGCGCCATGGCAGCAACGTGGGAGTGCTTGGTTTATCGCGTGGGTTGAAGTACGGGATGGTGCTGGCGGACTCGTGTAAACACGTGAACGAAGAGTTCTTATCCTTCTGCGGTAGTACGCGTAGCTGGCCACCAATTGCAATCGTATGTATGCTCATGTGAGGCGGTGCATCCGCAGTGGAACGTGAGCGATGTAATGCGATGCAGCGCGAAGTAGGGATATGCAAGGAAATGTCAGCACCAACGCCAGCACAAGCATCAGCACCAGCGCCAACACCAGCGTCAACACCAACATCCAGCATCTACACCAACATCCAGCATTTACACCAATATCCAGCATTTACACCAATATCCAACATCCAACAGTAACGCCATTGCCACCACCAACACCAGTAGCCCTGAACGATGCTTACACCAACGCCATCGCCCCCACCACAACCACCACCACTACCACCACAACTATCACCACCGCCACCACCAACCCCGTCCGGTGAAAACCCTACGTGCTCCGTCCCGACATTGTAGGCATGCCAGGGTTTATGGTCGCACGACTCCGGCCATTCATGATATCGAGTACACCTCCCACACCACCCAACCCCATCCGCTACACCACGCGAACCCGAACCACCGCGCGCCCACCTGCTTTCACCGCTGCTGAGGCGAGGCCGCGCACCCTATCGGTAGCAAGGGTAAGAGAAGCGCAGCCCTGCGGTTCCACGCCCTCCAGGCCAGTTAACTTGGGCCCGACCACGACTTGAACAGAGCCAGACTGCAGCAGTGCGAAGACGACCGGTGAAGGCGATGAATATGCAGGAGGGGAATATGGAGGGGGGGGGTGGGGGGGATGAACGGTAAGAGGGCAAAAGGGCAAACGGGTGGCCCGGAGAAGTGCATTATGGCCAACCTCTATGCAACTAAATATCCATTCCTTTTGGGTCGTAGTGCAAAAGTATGTTAACATTCTTCTGGAGACGTGGGACTCATCTGCCACCATCACAGCATCTCCCATGTCATACTTTGCCACGCCAATCACAATTCAGGGTATAGGTATAATGTCTTTGAGATGGACCAGCCTATACGAGGCATGGTAGCAAACATACCAGGAGGTATACAGGATAAAACTATGACGTCCAATCCTATTCCGAGCCTTAGTCGGAGCCCTCACCCTGCATAAGCTTGGCCGACCCTTATGACTCATGACTCATGACGGCTGTCTGGAACAGATCCGAGAAGAAAAAAAACGAAAACGAAAACAGTATCGACTATTAATACCAGTATACCATCATTCCTCAATTTTCGTTCTGGACTTTCCGCACTGGGTACGACAGACCACTCTGGCCGTCAATATAAGGAACACTTGGTCTTCATGTTCATGTCTGAACAATCCTTGTGTTTCCGCCCAGAGTGGAACGAGGTAAACAACGCAAGAACTTTCTCCTGGCTCGTACGTAATGGTTTATGCTTACACTCTTTTTTTTTTCGCTTGGCGTGTACTATTCAAATCCCGGGGGACCATAGTAAATAGGAGACAAAATATTGTTGCAGTATTAATGTTAAAAATTGGTTATCAATGGTGAATATGAAGTACCAGTAGGTTTTTGTGTGGACCATAGGTCCTACCGGTACTTACTATATTAATAGTATCCCGTACTGCTGGTTGTTGGGGTGTACCAGGTATTTGTACTCACTTCCAGCATCCCGAAGCCCGCCTCCCCGGCGTCTTGCCCCCGCCCCCACGAGCCTGTGATGCGAAAGCCAAAGCCCTGTTCCATCCAGCGTGAAAAACACGAAAAAAACAAATACCAGGTATTAATATTAATAGGAGACAATTGCGGCCAGTCAGCTATGGAAAATCCGGACCCCGATGGAGGCATATGCCCAAACCTACAACATAGTGTAGAACGCCAACAAAGTAACAGATTCCAACCAGAGGCCACCTACGATAGCAACAAAAAAGAAACAAGAAAGCTGGTCCAGCCCGGGTTTCTTATATGCACTTATTTTACGGGAGAACACAGTTAATAGGACCAAATATTGTTACTAAGAATAGGTAAATATATAGGCTCTTGTGTGGACCCCAGGTCCTATTTACTGTGGTCCCCGGTAAGAGTATACACCAGCATAATTATGTAAAGCAAGTCCCGCGAGGCAAACAAACATGTGCGCAAGAACTGCTGAGTCATACAGAACCCACCCGGCAGAATACTCTCCAGACCGTGCGGACCATACACACCAGGACACCATCTATGCTCCAACATATGTGCCAGATCGATCATGATCTATCTGGAGTGTGCGATAGTAAAAAAACAATACTTCGTACCGCCGATGAGAGACCAGAGAAATCGAGAACTTACGGGCACGAGGACATCGCGCTCGCCAGTTGCCCGAGAGGGAAGTTCAATACTGACGCTCACCGATGGATTTGTGTCCCAGTTACAAGCAGCACCAGACATCTCAGATACGGAAATGAGCAATCAGATGAAGAGACTAGATGCCCAGGGATACGGTCTGCATAGCGGGAAAGCTGGAAACAAAATGGTCGCCATAGGATATTGGAGTGTTCGCCGATTCCTGCTGTTCGCGTGGGTTCAAGGCATACAAGTCAATGAACAGGGCCCTCCGGAGAAGCTGATATTTGGCGCGAGCCGCTTGTGGGTGTACCAGCTATCCATAGGCGTCACGGCACAGGAGTCATCGATGCGTTCTATCTCTGGGGACCCTTTGAGGGAGAAAATGCGGCGGTTTTTACCTCGACTAACTGTTCCTGTTCCTAATACGGGTGGCCATAGTACAGAAAATAGGACCTACGGTACACACAGATATCTACATATTCCCATTTTTCTAGCGACAATATTTGGTCGTATCAACTTTTAACTATGCTCCCCCGTCATAGAACCCTACACTTCGAACATTTCAAACATTTCGAACATATCGAACATTTTGAAGGACGAAACACTTGGCTTTAGTGCGGAAGATTTCTGGCAGACACTGAAAGGGTCAAGGCGGCAGACGAGCGCACCAGACACACCTACTTCCAAACGAGACACCGCCGTACCCCGACTAATACAAGTGTGAGCCTTCGCCAGAGTTGCTGAAAAAACAAGCAAATTATCAAACAAATGGGCAGAAACAAGTGCGAAGTTGTCGATAGAGGTCCTAAGCTTCTTCTTCGGATCTCGTTTTTCAGTACAGTAGATCTACACAATTGCCTCATAGGGTGAAGTATTTCAGCGTGAGGTCGGCACCAAGCACCGTATGCGATGACGGGGGAACGCACAGAAGTGGTGAGAAGTAGTGATCACAACCAAAATAAGCGAAGTAAACACGGAGGGATAGATTGTTCATGGCGTTTTGAATCCAATGTCTCCTTGTAACACGTGGGAGACCGGTCTTTTAGAGCGCGTCAATATCTCTTTTGGCCTTATTCACGGGGGGCTATAGTAAATTGGACCAAACAGTGTTGGGCAAAAATAGCGAAATATACAGGTTTTTGTGTATGCCGTAGGTCCTATTTAATATGGACCCCCGCGGTAGTACAATGGCTTCAAGTGTCGGGGCGGTCAGTGTGGTAAAAGCGCGCTCAACTTTATCTCTACACATACCAGGTATTTGGTTGGCACAGGGGGCTTCCCGGAGAGTTGCTCGCTACCTCGG
>JBBMHQ010077987.1:439-11997 GCA_037834295.1 Postelsia palmaeformis
TTTGTTGTTTGTTCCCATCATATGACCATCGATGTAACGGCGTATTTAATAGCAACTTCTGGATGCAAGAATAGGACAGCACTCGTATTCGAAGAGAACACTGCAGACGTTTGATACAGGGTATTTTTCATTGCTCGTTTTTCATGTTTCTTTTTGTTTTTTCCCCCTTTTATCCGTTCGCCTTGGTTACATTTTAGTACCAGCCGTACTCACAGCTGACATTTTTCAACACTTTTCAGAAAAACGAACAAACGCACACCCGTGCGCCCACACAAGACATGGCAAGCATGGACGGTGTGGAGGTGGATGGTGTTGTCGGCTTTGCTTCGGCGCCTCAAGCAGAGTTAAACCGAGCAACGCCAGTTTCTAGTTCCTGGACATCATCTGCCATGGAGAGCTGCCTATGATATTCGGAGTATAACATGCTACGAGTATTCAAATTTAAAAAGAAACGCGTGCTGTTGTTGTGTACGTACAATGTGTTCCATTTCTACACTATTAATAGACGTGTTCGTTCGTGTGTGGCATATCTTCGTCACAAGTCGATAATGAAACCAACTGAATATTTCCCTCGAGCGGGATCAAAGCTACCAGTTAGGTACACGAATAGGACTCGATCATAATTCCCTTTTCCCGCCGTTGTCTCCAGCGGGCGTTCCCGATCGTGTTTCCAACCGTTCCCGACCGTATCCCCGACTGTTCACGACCTGTTCCCGACCCGTCCTCCGATCGTTTCCCGTCCCGTCAAGAAATCGTGTAGTCCCGTCCCACCCCGTCAACCAAAAGGCTTCCCGATTCCCGTCCCATTCCCATCCCGCGGTAGACAAACGGGAACCTTTTCCCACACCGTCCCTAGCGAAAGACCCAAAAACACAACCACCTGCAGCGGGCGAGACGGTCCCATACCGTACCGCGCGATGCCTTCGTAACACTAGAAGAATCGCAGCTGCTGCTGCTGCTACTGCTGCCGCTGCTGCTGTTGCTGTAATATGAGCCACTCGTACTGCTTAGGTTCACACTCCCCTGACAGGCTACGAGTACATACCTGGCATTTGATGCTGGCACGGGCACCTCGCACGTGGTCTTCTTTCGTACGCAGGGCATGGTAGCAGCAGCAGCAGCAGCAGCAGCAGCAGCAAACGTACCTCTCGTCCACTGCTACTGTAGCTGACTTGCAGCGTTGTAATTTTGAGTGATGCCCGTGTTCAATTCCACGATACTGCCCGAAATAACACTACAGCCGCACTGCTTGTCTGAGTCTGAACAGCTGTAGTGCTGCCTGCTTCTTTTCTCTCTCCCGACATTTTTACAAGCACGTCCGCCGTATTTTTGAACCGTGCAGCGAGAAGGAGACGAGACACGAGACACCGCGTCTGAAGCCTTCAACCCCTTTATAACTGTTGGGACTGCAGTCCCGTTTGGGGGACAAACCAGTCAATTTTCGAATATTTTGTCCCCGAAACTGACACAAAGAAACCGCACTCCTAAAAGAGTTGAGCGAAGGACGCCAACGAAAGAAAGATGAGAACAGCCGCCGCGAGGAATGTGGTAATAGCACGGTGACCCAACCCGACTTCAACCTAATCAACCCCTCCCATCCCAGAAGCAAGTCGACGGAGAAGAAATGGCTGGAGTTTTCTCGCGATTCAAACGGAGACACAAACAGTTGTGGGGAGGGAGGGGAGGGGGGGGGGGGGGGCTTCTGTTTGACCCCTCCTCTGAGTTACGACTATATAGGAGGGAGAGAGAAAGAAGGGCGAAAATATTACATGGAAAAAGTCAAATAAAATATAACATGAATTATCTGATCGTTCCCCCCCCCCTTTCACGACTAGAGGCATGCGTGAGATAGAGGGCGTATCTCCCATCGAGCACCCCCCCCTCCCCCCCTCCTCGGTATTAATGCCTCTACCTTGAAACGCCTCCATTTGCTTTGGCGTCATCAGCTGCCGCCTGCATAGAGTAGCGTTCTCGGCTACACTACGACCATCGTACTCCCTATCTCATCCGGGGGATTCGGTCCGATACTCGCAGCCTTGTCCCCATCGTTCACCAAACATCTGAGATAAAGTGCACAAGGTAGAAAACGGGGGATGTTTGTGATTCCTGGACGAGAAATGCTACAGCAGCAGCGTTTCTGTTTGTTTTCTCTCTGCTGAGCTTCCTCATCTAGGGGAACATATCCGGGTTTTTTCTCTGTTTCTGTCCTTGTTTTCTTTCGGAGAAATAGAATGAAAATGAGGGGAAACGTTATTTGATAGTAGCGGCCCTGAGTTCCAGAAGGGCTAGCGAAATTCGAGTCATGCTTCACTCGTGTATGGTGCCTCGTTCGGTCCTGTCCTCCAGTACACAGTTTCAAAAACGAAACGATCTACTCTTCAATAAAAGGACGAGTATAGACCCCCTCCTTTATTCGGACAAATGTTGGCGTTCCAGTCATGCCTTCCCCAACGAGACTGATGTTGATGTTCCAGTCTCCCATTCCCGAAAGGGGTAACAAACTGTTGTCCTAATAATATCATACGTTGCATGTAATGCCCCACCTGGCCCCACCCCCCCCCCATCGCGCAGTTTGAAGAAATGTCCGGCGGCTCATCAGAGGTTGTCGCCCCGGCGGCCCTCGGCGCCTTCTTCCTCCTCGCCGCTTACCTCAACCTCAACGACCCGGACTGGGTCCTCGGGTCGACGGCTTATTCGATTGGCGCGCTTATCTGCTTCTGGACCGCGATGCGAGGAGCGACCGCCGTCGCAGCCGCGAGGAGTGCAGGCAGGGATGCTTCTCGGACGCGTAGGTGCGCTATCTCGAGGAGTCATAGTAAATAGGATCAAATATTCTAAGTAAAAATAGGTATATATGTAGGTTTTTGTTTGAACCGTAGGTCCTACTGCATTTACTATGGTATGGCCCTCCGTCATAGGATTGAGGACCAAAACATGCTTGATGCTTGTGTGAACATACGTTCGGGGGGATACATGACTTTCGGGTCCATCGCGGATTCTGATCGCCATAGATCATGGACCATCGTATTAGACGGCACGACATACGCAGGGAGATTTTTTTTAATAGAAGTGAGACAAAAGCCACCTCGTCACGATGAGTTTTCTTCTTTTCTTCTTCTTTTATTATTTTTTCGTGTCCGCACGAGGTGTTTTTGTTGTTGTGCCATGTGCTGTTGCTCTCGGCGTGCTGTCTGTGTTGAATGTGCGCTGCGTGTGGCGTAAATCAGCGGCATCGTCGGAACGAAGCGTTTCGCGAGTCGTGATCACTGTCATACACGTCGTGAATGGAAACTGGGCATATCTTCAGAGTGTTTCTCTTCTTTATGCGGCATAGTTCTCAGGTATCGAGTGCTTTTTGAACCGAAACTGTCGAATTTTAAAGACCGCTGTACCCTAGAATGAAATACCCACCTCGTAGTATGCGCGATCGAAGTATCAGCAGTGTCACAAACAGCTTGCGCGTACATAAGATTCGAGGGGGGGGGATATCGATCTCACAGCTTATTCTTAGTTTCTATTGTTGTTTTGAAATGATGCGAAATATATTGAGCGAGCAGCGCTCTTGGCATGGACCCGTGTCGTTTTGTTTCGTTCCGCCTCCACCGCTGCTGTAGTCCACCGCAAGTATTGATCGATGCTTGCAACGTACGCCATAGTTTCATTTTTTCCCTCCATAGGCGCCGGCTTAATAATCCAGACTTACCTTACTGGCCTCTCCCACGCACAGCGGTATTTATTGGTCAGCCCCACCCACGTGGTGTACCTGGTCGTGTTTGTGCCATATGCATGCCACGGTAAAGGGGACAGGGGTAGCACTGAATTTTCTGAGAATTTTCTGAGACTCCTCACTCAAGAATCTCTGTACTTCACACCCTAACCCGGATTTTGCTCGTATCAAAATCGTAGGAGCACGTTTTTTTTCCATCCGTTTCAGCATCGTTGCCCTTCGTTTCACTTTACTTCCTAGTCTAGCCGTAAGTCAGATGCGGGGTGACATTGGTAGCAGGCTCTCCTCCCTGCCTCCTCCCCACTACGGTTTTTGCCTTGGAAGGCATTTTCATCGCGGGAAGACGTCGGCCCTTTCTTTCCTTGTCGAACTCGCATCTCTTTACCATTCTTCCGCCCGAGGACGAACCGTAAGGGGTTAAGTATACACGGGCTATCATTTTCACACGTGAGGCAGAATCGTGAATTTCCACTTGAAGATGTAGATACTTCAGATCAGATAAATAGATTGGTAGATAGATGCCTGCTACTGTATTATCGACGTACAGTAGCTCGTGTTGCCAGGTGGGAGCCGTACAATCTGCATGATCTAGGGCTTTGTTACCTTGATTGGATCTCGTGCTGTCCATATCGTGAACAATACATCATATCGGCAGGTTAGGATCTAGATCCTGGACAGCATATCATAACGGCAGATTAGGATCTAGACCCTGCGAAACATATCATAATGGTAGGCTAAGATCTAGATCCTGGACAACACATCATAACGGCAGATTATGATCTAGACCCTGCAAAACATATCATAACAGCAAGTTAGGATCGAGAGTATCTTGACCGCGGTGATCTGTCCGACGTGTGCAGTTTTGTAAAGCACCAACAGTTTAGTTTTTCACCGGAAAGTGTTGCGCTGACTCAACGGGACGTACGCTCGTATCAGATTTAGGGGGAAATGGTGTATTTTATGTGATAATATCTGATCAGAAACATCATAATCATCATCATTATCCGGCGCCCGGTTCCCCCAAACCTTAGGCGCGTGGCCATGACGTACGGAGCGGCATGTCTCGGGCTCGCGGGATACAGCGCCTTCCTGGCCCCGCAAGCCGAAGGTTCCGAGACTACCGGCTTGGCTACGAACGGCGTCATCTTAACGTTCCTCAGCAGCGAGGTAGCTCGTGAGGCGGGCGGAGCGCTGATAATGGTCCAGGCCATGGTGCTGTGCGCTTATTCCGGCCGACAGTCGGTTGGAAAACCCGCGAAGGCGGTGACAGGATTAACGGTAGGGGAGGCGATGGTTGGGGCTCTGAGCGTCGCCGTAGCGGTAGCCTCGATTGCTCTTGGCCTGCTGCTGCCGGGGTATCTCCAGCGCTCGGGCATTGCTGTGCCTGCCCATTGTGGTGGGGAGTGATAAGGGGGGGGGATTCTTAGGCGGGGGGGGTGTTGTCATCGTCTCAAGCACAATGATGTCGGCTGGCGGTCTAGGCTTTTGATCCCGCCAGGGCCTCAGCCTCTCAAGCAAAGATGTCGGCAGGCGGTCGAATCTTGGCCCGTCTAAAGGCGTCTGTAATTGATGTACGGTTATTGGGGGGCATCATAGTCAGAATTCATGAGTCCGAAACCCATGTACACACCCAGTAGTCAGTAGTCAGTAGTCTAGAAGGGTGGCGGCATTGGTACCGGCGGCCAAAGAATACCTGCGTTGGGCAGCGCTTTCTTTTCTTTTTTTAGTGTTGTTCCCCCTTTTCCGTCTACCAGTGTGGTGGAACAACATATAGCCTCAAGACGTTGTGAAGGTGCACGATACCATGTTTTATTATATGTGAATCGTGTCCATTAATGTTTTTGTTTCCCGGTGCTTCAATCTGTTCGTATTTTGTTCGGGTAAGCCTTCGCAAGAGAAACTTCTGTTCCTGACTCCTGAGTGGAGCGTCTCGCAGGATAGCAGGTGTCCAGCACTGCTGTGTTAGCGTGATTAAAGTTTTTCTACTCTTGGTTCTCAAGCGCCCTGCTTGGCGGTGTGCCTAAACCCATTCCGGAGGATGTATATGCAGCAGGCCCAGCACTGGTACGGAATGCCGTGCGGGCTAAGTCAACCTACGCACGCCAGTAAAGTATGAGAACGCCTGAGTGGAACACCTGCTGTGGCCAAAGCTGGGTGACCTCATGAGAAGCAGAAACGTCTATTTCGTCGATATTGTGGTATAGTCCACTCACGTACCAGGTAGTAAAATGACGATCCAATTCCCGGGCTAAAATTTGGCACAAATTATGGAACCATCGATGATATCGAAACGTCTCGGAACTTGTATCGCAGCGAGGTCACTTCTTCGTTTCGCTCTCGAAACCTCGTGAGATTTACAAGTTGGTCGCGGAACATTGAGAGTGTTGAAGAATGCCGCGGACGACACGCTCGACACCGGCCCTTCCGGCAGACGCGGCTGCTGCCATCGCGTCGACCCCGGTCCCGGTGTCGCCCGCGGCGTGTGCAGGAAAAGACCGAGTTAATGTTAAAGAAGTCTGGGTGAGACAACTCTGCCCCGGATAAGTGGTCGACTAAAAAAACAAACTCAATTTCAAAGAGGCGCAACGAGGTATGGGCGGGACCACGAGCCGGCGCAGGAGGCCTCATTCAATCCGATACTTACTTAAACTTTAAATGATTCACAGTAGAGAGACGGAATAACACCCCCATTGCTGTCTCTGGAAGTGGCCGGAAATTCATTTAATTCATTGAAGCTTGTCATCCACATGCAAGTCCGCCTCACAAGCGGTCCCTGGTAGGATGCAGCTCATCCCTCACGCTACTCGCCCAACATATCACGGCGCTTGGCGCAAATAAGTAATGTCTGCCTGGTCGGTGAAAACTCGACGTGCTCTATCCGGCATTGAAGGGATACCAGGGTCTGCGATCATGCGACTGCGACCATGCATAATATCGAGTACGCCCCTTTCCCCCCCTGTTTTAAGCGCGAATCCGCACAATCTTGACCTCGGAGCTGGTGTCCGCCAGCGCCATTGCGTCGTACGGTACGGTCAAGCTCGTCATCCAGTTAGGCTTCTCCTCGAGACGCATCGCTAACAAAGGAACAGAGCAGCTGATACGACCGCCCTCTGTGCGCCCCTTCCCCAGTCCCGGTCCCGCCCCGCCCCCCATCCCAACCTCCGAAACGCCTCCGTCACCCTCTCCCCCCCGGCTCTCCCCCACGGCACCAGCTCTAAATTTTTCAGTCGCGCTTTCTCTAAGCTGTCGCTCGTGCGCCTGCTTGGCTGCCGCCGCCGCCGCTGATTTTTCGGCCGCTTTTTTCCTGCTCTTTTTTTTCCCAGCGCTGTGCAGTTTGCAACCCCCACTGCCTCCCACCCGCCCCTCTAGCTCTCCCGTCGGAGGGTGTCGGGCCCTTCCTCCCGCGTCCGTATCTGTCCCGCCGCTTGTCGGAGAAGGCTCCGCCGCCTTTAGGTGGAACGGCCGGTGGTCCCAGACCAAAAGACGCCGGTCGTTTCCTGACGAGGTGAGGAGCTTGGAGTCGAAGCTTGGGTAGTGGACCTTTTACAACGCGATAGGGCGGGCGTGTAGTAGATGAGAGGGGGCGTATGAGGTATAGGGCGCGTGTTCCACACTGAAGGAAGGACACGAAGAGTCGCTATGATGAGTTCAATCGGCTTAGATGTGTGGTATTTCCTTGGGCGGCTACGAGTACATACGACGGATCGGTTTTTTAACCTGGACACGCTGTAGCAGAGGGAGAATGAAGAATAACTAAAACAATGCCAAAACGCATTCCATGGGCATTCTTGGTACAATGCAGGGTGCTGGCCGACGTATATCAATATGCGGCGAGATTAATCAGAACAAAGTACTGACGACCGATGGTCACTTATCATACCAACATGCTGGCCGTAACAGTAATCTCCGTTTGATACTAATATCAGAGCTCAAACGGGGCATGTCTTCGTAGGTCAGAGAGGTAAGAAACATCCAGGTTTATACTATTAATACATACCACTCTGTCCCGGAATATAATAGCCGTTAGGTTGAAGAAACAGTTGAAACCTGTGATTATAGTATAGGACAGAGTGGTACCTCGTATCAAAGGTGTCAGGAAACATGACGTGTCGAGCAAGTCAAGCAAGGCAAACCGTGCGCTGTCAACGGTGTAGGGCCGAGTGCTCCACACTACGAACTGGGCCAGCCAAAACCTTGCTAGAAAAGTCGATCGGCTATGCCCCGCTCAATAATGCGTGTTTTGACTTGATTTTTTACATGGTGTTCCTTATGTGCCAACCAACCTTTTCGATGCCATCCCTTTTTCTTCTCTTTTTTTCCCCCAGGGTATATGACCGATCGAACGATCGTAAAAATGAAACAGTGGTCATGACTAGTCCGAAAAAAGAAGAAGAAGAAAGGGATGACACGGAGTACATTCGCATGTGTGTTTCAAATCCGTGGGAAAAAAACCAGTTCGAAAAGCGAAAAATTGAGCGGGGCATCGCAGTAAAACTGTCGTTTTCGTTATTACTTGTTTTCAGTATCTAAGCGTTTTTTTTGTTGTGTCTCTTGATGGGTGCTGAGTTGCGCAATGCAACTTACATCTATCGTCTCCTCGTGTCTCAAGCATTGTCTACACCAAATTTCAGCTTGATCGGGAATGACTTTTTTTTCAGCTGTCATGTTAAATTAGTGTCAAAATCTGATCAAAAATCAGAATTTTTGGTACGTTTGGGTTTTCGCGGATATCTCGGCGAAATCGAGTCGGATTAAAAAAAAGTTAACGAAAGTCTATATACTTCATTTTTTGGCATCTTCAACATGTCAGGATCATCACTGCCAATTTCAAGCCTTACTCGCGAAATTGGCGGCGCTAGAAGCTCACAACAGAAAACCCGCTTTAAGGCTGGCCCAGCGCGTCAAGCCTAGTAGTTTGGTGTCAGTCGAGGCATTTCAAGGCAAGGTTGCTGCCTGTCAAGGGATGGAAATGCTGCCTCGTGACATGTTCGCTTATAGTTACCGGGGGGGGGGGCATATTAAAAAGGACCTACGGTACACACAAACACCTACATATTTCGCTATTCTTGCTGACAATAGTTGGTCCCATTTACTACGGCCCCCGGTAATACTAATATGGTCGTAAATATAAGGATCGTTTGCACAATGAAAACAATACACAACGTTCCTTACGGTTACGTTCAGAGATGTACCGCATAACACACAGGTGGTCAGACAACACACCCGCTGGAGCGGATGTCCGAGACGAGTTTCTGACGCAGGTTGGGGTAGGGAGGCATGTACGCACCTTAGCTTTTCTGACCCTGGCTCCTCACTTGAGGAAGTCTATGCCTGACTGACCAAACACACAACTTGAAACAGAAAAAACACACAACTTGAAACAGAAAAAACGGAATGAAAAGTGCAGACCAAGTCTTAACCCCATGGCTCCAGTGGTACGCAAAGAGGGATGTTCTGGATAAACGAGAACGAATTTCCCACGATATTGGGTCAAGGAGCGCCATAACTATTTGCAATAATTTTCGATATATTTAACGAACAAAACGTACCCTTCGGTCACGACAGTAAAACTTGCACTATTGCGACTGCTGCCGTTGTGCGCAGTGCGAAGCAGCCGGGGGGGACAAATCGGCGAGCACGCTTGCTCGCTCTCTCCCTTCTGTTAATTGGGCAACGTCAAGCGAACCTCACGATCACACCGTGCCATCTTCCCTCTGCGAGTCTCTTCACGCGACATCCACACCAGCAATCCTCTTGAAACAGCAGTACCTGTATGACACGTAAAAAAACACACCCTCTGCGAGTCGAGCTTCTACAAACCCAGGGAGCAGCGCGCGCACGCAACGAAACTGGTGGCTGACGGAAAAAAAAACGAAGAGATGTTTCCACACCTCGGACTCGTCAATCATGACCTACCTATCTACAGACAGATGATCTATTTCCTCCCCTGCCCTTGTGGAAGGCTGTGACAGTATTTGCCTTATAAGGCAGATCTAGCCCAGAGGAAATATGTGCTACAGTAGATCATGCAGATCATACGCCTCCTACCCGGCAACGTGAGCTAGATCATACAGACCTTACAGAGTCAGGGACGGATGATCTATCTGTCCTGAAAGATCTAGATCATCAAGCGGATATGAGGTGCAGATGAGCTGTAGAGGATTTGTAGATGATCTGTAGATGATCTCTTTATCCGAGGTGTGGATGTTTCCATAGATGCATCGCTCGGTGTTTGCACCTTCCCCGTATTCGTCGAGAAATCAAAACCTTCCAAAATCCGTTTGAGGGGGTGTGATATATTGCGACACGGGAGATAGTCTCATCGTCTACAGTAATAGAAATAGTCTTAATGCTGTACCTGGTGAGTAAATCAGTGAGTAATCAGTGGGAAAAACCGACGATCCCCCCCCCCCCTCCCCCTGCTCCGCCTCGAAAGGGATGCGTGGTCTATGGTCACGTGATCAAGGCAGGCAACAAACGAGTACGTCCCCCACCCCCGAGTCGTACTACGCAACAGCTACCGCGTGGCCAGTTGAAAACGTGCTTGCTTATCCGTTCCTCCGAGGGTATTGCGATTATCTTCAGCTATCATGTATATGTCGTACTTTCGCTGTCAACACATTATTTCCTGGGGTATTTCAGCCCCCTCCACTCGAGGATTATTCTCCGAAGCGCCCTCCTGTGACCACCGCCTACATTATCGTGACGATTTTTTTTCAACCCTTGTAGGGCGAGCATCGGTCCCTTTTCGGGAACAAACCCCCTCAAATTATTCCTAAGCGTTTTCGTCCCCAAAGCAGGACTACAGAGACACCAGAACGAGAACAACATGAGCTGATGATGCTTGTATCCGTAGACTCGCCTGGCATATAGGAGCCGAGTGGCCATCGTACCGACCAAGAGGCGTCCGCGTCTTTGCGTCGAGGACGACGACACCGCTGTCCCCAAGCCCTGCGGCCAGAAAGCGCCCGTCGGCGCTGAAATCCACCGAGTACACAAACGGGGGGTTGAACAGCTACAGGAAGTTTCGAGGTTGGAAGGAAGGGGGGGGGGGAGGCGGGAGGGTGGGGGGGGGGTGTACTAATGTCATACATGGTTCTATGACGGGGAGCATACTGTATCAAATAGGACCTACGGTACAGACAAAATATATATATATATTTCGCTATTTTCGCTAACAATATTTGGTTCTATTTACTGTGGCTGCCCGTAATAGTCGTATGGCCATAGACCCTCGCGTACCCAAAATGCCAGGTCTGAACACGTTGGATTTTAGCCAACCAGGCAGATGTCACGAGAGGGGGGGGTGTACTCGATAGGAGAGATGTACTCGATATCATGCATGGCCGTAGTCGTATGACCATAGACCCTCGCATCCTTACAATGCCGGGACGGAGCATGTCGGGTCTTCATCGACCAGGCAGACATTGCTTGTACCAAGTGCGAAGCGCCGTGAGGTGTCCGGCGAGTCGTATGAAGGGTGAGCTGCATTTCACTAAGAGCCTCTTGTGAGACGGACTTGCATATGGATGACGGCTCCAATGAGTTGATTTAATTTCCTGTGTAGCCACTTCCAGAGACAGCAATAGGAGCCTTATGTAACTGCCTCTTGGGTGCCTCACCTTGAACACTACGTGATACGATCAATTCCCTTGTGCGGAGTAGAGGTTATTCACCTCGCCCGAATGATCTAACTCGACAACCAGCTATCGGTGACCGCCAAAAACAACAACAAAAAACAGCACCCTGGTTGTCTAGCTCGCGTACTGCGGTGTATTTTCAGTGTCGTTGCCAACCGACGCCAACCCAATCTATATTTAATAGGGGGAGG
>JBBMHQ010078009.1:0-11995 GCA_037834295.1 Postelsia palmaeformis
AAACCTGTGCCATAGCCCGCAACGAGTTTTCTGATCGCGCATTGTTGGTTGGGGTGTGATCAACTACCCCGTCCTCCCGCGCCCGGCTCCCTCCCGCTGCACTTCCCCCTGTGCGCCCTGCAGTTTCTCCACATTGAAGAGGAGCTGCTGCTGTTATCTGAAAACACGATCGACGCCACCAACCTTCATTTCGTCGTGCACCAGGGAGGAACCCTCACGCTCCGTGCACCGGCCGCCAAGATCAACCGGGACAAGGTAAAAACGGCACTCACTAACGGTATACACCAGTTAGTTGCTGTAACCGACGAGAAAGTAACTACAGTACAGTAAGAAGCCAGCACTGCTGTAGTGTTGGACATGGGATATCGACTTCGGAAGTCGAGTATGATGCGATGCCGATACAACTAGAACACAACAGGAATCTGGAAGATTTCGATATTTGATGTATCGAATCTTTCGCTCAGTAGCTGCATAATTAACACAGGAATGTCAAGGGAGGGAGGGCAACACACGTTTGATATAATAGATATATCGAAAATTCGATAAACCGATACATCGATACTTCAAGTACAATGTCCAACTCTACTGCTGCAGTAGATACACGCCATACAACCATGATACCCGTACAGGGGGGCACCCGCATTTTCAGTATGTATCGAGTTAAAACGACTCGCGTGGGTGGCTATTGCACATAATTTACTGTAGACTACCTCACTCGAACCAGATTTGAGCACATGTAATGGTGAAGCGCAGTCACAAACAGTTGAGCACCAGGGCGTATGATCGATGCACACCGAAAAGCAGCACAAATCTTCATGAGTACTGTGCAGAGGGTAACCACGAAACCGCTCACGCGGTGAGGGGGTTCGAGTCACTGAAATATGAAAGCCCAAACAAGGAAGGGGGTGGTTTCTAGCCCCGTTCCTCCTCATTCTTCCCATGGCCTACCATATATATTGCAAGCATATTTTGCGGGTCGGAGCGGCTACCAAACAGGAAAGTTGTCCGAGCGATGACCGGGTTTTGATATAGAGATTGGGAAGAAAGAAAAACGCATACAACACTTCCTGACAGGGAAGATGATATTCTGACTGTTACTGTGCCCCCCGCGCACCTTCCATGTTGCCTCGTCTTCCACCATCGGCAGTCTTCCACCGCGCCTCTGTTCGATGTATCGGGCAAGGTTATGTTCGAGCCCGCCGGTTCCTCTCCGGCCGTCCTACTAGATGGCAGTCTTGTGAGTTCCGCGTCGACGTGTTCGTCAGCGTCTTTACGTGAAAGCACATTTATTTTACAATTTCCCTCTCCCAATGAAACAGGGTTGCTGCGTTAGATTAGACACCAACCCCGCTCAAGCCCAGAGAAACAAAAAAAAAAGTCGAAAGCATGTGGCGATTACCGCATCGGCCACACTCGGAGCAAGCCTGCGCTGCTGAAGTATATTGTAGGGTGTCGGTGTTCCGAACCGATGCGATGTACAGGGGTGAACGATACGCGCGCAGCATGGATGGTGATACTCTATAACACGGGTGATGAGATAGCACCCCGGGAAGACGAACTTCGGAGCCGATTTTCTCCAAAAACATGCCTCCAGAGAGGTGCAACCGATGAAAACAGTGGCTCAAGATAAACTCTCGCCAAGATATTTCCATTGATTCGTCTTGACTTCCGAGTTACACTCTCGAAAAAAACAGTGTTCCAATTTATCCCAGAGGGGGGGTGCAATTTTGCTATCGTATCACAGGTGTGGTGCGAGCAATATTATCTCGTGTGGTGCGGGTTATCTTATCATGCTTGTTGTACGGATAACCTCATCACACGTGCGGTACGGGTCATATTATCACACGTGTGGTGCGGGTATACGCACTACTCTATATGCTCTTCATGCTGCACGCCCTTTCCTGTTGTGGACGCTTGGTGAGACCGCATTACAGCACTGTGAGGTGTTGTCGTTTTTGGGGGAGGCGATTGATATACAGTAGACAGGTGTGTGTTCGGTTTATCACCAAGGCCAGTCAACAATGCCACATTTATGATGGAGAAAGAAGGCCAGCTACGTTCCCAGTTCGCCATGCCATGCTGAGTAAAAGGAGGTGCTTGAGTTCTAATTTTATTGTCAGAATAGTGAAATCCTTCTCCTGAGGCATAGCTCGGCTATCTCATTTTGGCCGGCTGCATACATGAATAACTTGTCAACGAAACACGTTATACTGCACAAATATACATCTCCCCTACCACACTATATGTGGGAGGGCCATACAGGCAGAGAGCGGGGGAGAGATTTACTTCCAAAGGTTCGAGACTATACTTTCGCGCCAAATGAGTATATTTCAAACATTCTTGATTATACTTGACTGACAACCAGTATGTAAAATTTGAACGTTCCTGGTATTTCCTCCTGCCGCAATAATCCACAAATCGTGACAGAATGCCTCCGTATAAAGATACGATTCTCCTAAATTTCGAAATGTTGATAATTCTGGGGGCAATAAAGCTCTCCAATCGTAACGGCCCCAACACGCTTTTCCCTGCGTAGCAATGTTATGATGATGTGTTATATACGTGATTGATTGACCGCGTGCAGGTGGATGAAGAAAACGTTGTACGGGTGACGGATGATGCCGCCGCGTTCATGTCCGATCGAGAGGATATTGTTCGTTACTCCCCTAACGGGGTGACGGTGTCCAGGATGGAAGACGACGGAAAACTGGTGAGTGTGCGTGCGTGTTGGAGGTTGGGGTAGTAGAGCAGCAGGCAGTGAACAGCAGGAGCCTATGCATACTATGTCCGACCCCTGAATTCGGCCCTGCATGGTTCCAGCTAGGGACGTGCTTCGGTAAACCTCTCATGCCTCACTTCCACTTTCGTTTCTCACAATAATAGGATTTGTTAGGTTTGGTGCCCATGTCAAACCTCATACGCCCTTCTGCCGAGCCTTCGAAATAACCCGCCAGGCGATCCGATATTTCTCTGAATGGACTTCGAATCGAAGTGCGCTGTATGGACGTCGGTCTTTCCTGACAACTCGGACAGTTGCGTACCTACAATAGTCTCTCTCGCCGATTTATCTTGTAACGCCCATCACAACATGAAACTCGAACAAGCCGAGCTGTTCAAGGTTCACTCTTTGAAGACAAAAGACTTACAAAACGCATATGCACTCAATCGGGGCACTCTAACGATGTCGATACCGCCCTTCTCTTCCGACTTCCCGCTCAGCTCACCATATCCCCGTGTTGTCCATGTCTATGTACCCCATTGCACAAATGTACAGGACGGTTCACACCACGAAGAGGTTGAGCTAGGCCCTCAGCTCAAGGCTTCGCTGGATGCATTCCACGCTAGACTCAACGCCGAGTCTGATGTAGCGTCCTCGACCTACCAACCCCTCCCCATCTCGTCGCCGCCTCCTCCAGCGACATCCCCTTCTCCTACCTCCGATGTCGATGGCAACGGTGTTGAGCACGATGATTGCGTCAGGACTCCCTACTTCCAGCCCCTGGATAGACCCGGCTCTTGCCCCGCTCCGACATTTAGACCTGCAATCGCCGATCCGGCCAGCTCCTCCTCCCCTCATTCTACATCATCTACATCCGAACTCGAGGACAGCGATGAAGAGGGTGGAGTTTGCCGTGTAACCCTGTTTTACCAAACTCCGGATGGACCCGGCTCTTGCCCGTCTCGGAAATCTTTCTCTTCTCAGACCGCTACGACTGTCTCAGCCAGAGACGCTGAAGCAGAAACCCAAGCTTCCACTGGCGTCTCAGAACACAACGAGGACAACAACCTCAGCGCCACGGCTGCCGACGGAGGCAGTAACAACGATGATGAGACACCGGAGCGCAGACAACACGGCCGAGACAAGGACAGAAGAAAAACCAGCAAGGACAAGCGTGATGAAGCAGCATCATTGACGACGACTCCCCCACCCCTCGAAGTTACCGCAGCCAGCGATGTTCCCGATGCTGCTACTCTTACACTTGCCGACCACGACGTTGATGGAAACCAAAGCAGCAGCACCGACACTGACCATACTCCACCCTCAGCAACGTTCCCCCGACCGACCACCAACGATGTGTCCGACGACTCAGCGTCTACAAACCAGGATGCCAAGGGGACGGCACCCCCCAGGCCTACGCATACCGATGTTACCGACGGACCAGCGACTGCCAATCAGGATGCTATTGGTACGGCGCCCCTAGAGCCGGCCGCCAGTAATACTACCGACGGATCGAAGGCTGCCGGCCAAGATGGCAGCACCAAGAACGACGAGACGAGGTCAGGTCAACGAGACAAGAGCTACTCGGCGTCGTTAAAGGCCAAGCACGTGCTGAGAGTAGGCGACAAGCTGCTCGGACCCTTGATATCCTCGAACGGCAAGTCGGCCGTGTGGCCCAGCAAACACGGGTCCATCTTATTTGCCCAGAAGCCGAGCAGTGATGGCAGGGCTTCAGCTCCATCAGGAATGAACAAGCAGCAGCCCAAACTTGCCCGCCCGTCGGTAATGGTGGCCGCCGATGCCGGTCGGCTCAAGCACGTACTTCGAGCCAGGGCAGAGGTGAGGAAGGAGCAGCGGGATGGGACCCTACCGACCGAAAAACGTTCGAAGGAGGGGAAGAGCGCGGTTTGGGGTTGGGTTCCATTGTTGCGCAGTCGGCACCAGACGCTTGTCGAGACGGCGAGGAAACACCTGGAGAAAGTGGAGATGACACTCGACGAGAGGGGATGCGTGGTGAGTTGTTTTTCGGAGGGGTGGTTGTTTATGTCGGGCTAGCGGCGGAATTGAATCATTACGATCATGCTTTGTTTGTTCGACTCGTGATCATAGTGTCCCTCGAATATGAAGATGTAGTAGTTGGGTTTCCCTCTACTGCAGGATAGGCGAGTGTCACGGATCGAGGTAGCACCCAAGGTGTTCGAGTCTCCTCGCATAAGGACCGGTTCTCCGCAGCCCGCAGCAAA
Source organism: Postelsia palmaeformis (assembly GCA_037834295.1). Classification (NCBI taxonomy): domain Eukaryota; class Phaeophyceae; order Laminariales; family Laminariaceae; genus Postelsia; species Postelsia palmaeformis. The sequence goes on from JBBMHQ010078009.1 coordinate 4,963, forward strand.
CGACCGGGTCTAATGAACCTTGTAAGCTAAAGCTCGATACGTGCTTCTAATAGATTCCTGTGGACTTGAATTGAGAATGAAGTGTCGGATTTGAATATGCAACCTTTGAGAGCTGCAATGGGTCAAGCGTGTGACTTCCCTCTACCGTAACCCGGCTATAGTGCAATCAAATGGAACCCATATTTCAGCATGCCTCGATACTATCACACTTGCTGTGCGAACCTTTGCTGAATAGGACCAGTGGGGATGTTCCCTGGGTCAAAGAATATAGTCCTAGGAGAGTTGTCCTCTAGCATACCGGCAGGATAACGGCAAAATAAACAGCGTCGACAGCTGAATCACGGGACTACCCACTACGGCTCGACAATTGTTAAAGTCGAACTTGGCGCAAGTGATTGCAGGTTTAAAGCTGTTTTGTGTTTTTGTCGGCCTTGCGGTTCATCTAGGATACGGAGGCAATGAGCAGCCCTGTCTTGCAGTACGTGTGGTAACATGAGCATTTATCAGGCAGCCCTCTGTCACTTATAGCGTGCCTCCCTCATCGTACCTCCCACCCACCCTGCCGGCCTCAACTTCTGCCCGACGACACCCGACATCTACACAGGAGGTGACCGTCGATGGCACCTGTGTGCTGTCAAAATCAGGCCGTTTTAAACGGGAGTGGATGAACCGCTTCCCGTGGCGGAGGAGGAAGGACAACAACTACCAGCTGCGCGTCGAGGGTGACCGAATGGAAGTCCGCTTGGGGGAAAGAACCATCTGGGGGGTTACGGCTGATGACATCATGGGATAGATACATACCTCGTACCAGGGTAGGTATTTTCTCGTTTCGCTTTGGTGGAGAGCATCAGTTTAGCTCTTCACCCGTTCAACTCGCAGGGATGATCTAAGCCCATTGCTACACTTTTGTGCTCCAGTAAGTATTGCTCTCAGGGATGATCTAAGCCTATTGCTACACTTTTGTGCTACAGTAAGTATTGTTCTACGAACTGTAAGGGGGGGTGCTAATATTGTAAGAATCAGAACCCACGACAGACCCAAATACCACGCATCCCCCCATGTTCACACGCCAGTTTTGGTTTTGATTAGCACGACATGATGAATGCTGCCCGATGTTACGTGTTCTGGGCTAGGCGTACCCTTCCATGTGCATTGTACGGCCTGGGTGTGCAAAGGAAGGAGGGCAACGGCAGGAAGGGGGTGTATGGTGTGTGGTGTATGGTACAGAAGGCTCGCCAGGGATGATAGGCCCTTTGGTTTGCCGCAGTTTCGTGTGGTATTTCCTCACTACTCTAGCCGTGCTGGTGGAGAGTCCTGTGCTTTCCCACGAGCATCATCGCCGGTGCTTTTGTCAGGGAGACCACCGTTGCCCTTGGGATGCCCTGTAGTCTCTCATTGTATCAGTTTCGAATAGTTTTGAAACGTCCGAAGGACTGCAGTCCACAGTAGGGGTGAAAAGCTTATCCACACAGAGCTCGCCAGGAGGTCCATCGACACCGTTTCTCCAGAGCACATCGCTGTGGTGCAAGATCGAAATCTGAGCCGTCGTACGTGCCACGCACCACGTGTTATATGTTGGCATTGGTTGTAGTGGTGTCCAAGATGTCTTTGCTTTCTCACAGCACAGGTCCCCCAGTGACAACTTAGCAGGAGGTAAGGAAAGGCGCCGGGACCCCCCCCCCTGCATATTGTGAGCGTAACCAAACCTCGTGGAGACTTTGAAAACTGTGGCAAAACCCACAAGGCGTCGACAACCTTATAACTTCGCACGCGTACCGGCGTGCTATATTGTACAACTTCTTCATAAAATGTATTACGTGCCGATATCATGCGAGAAGCGGGATCCCGGCCACTTGTGGGACAGGCATCCTAATTACACCTTGGGAAAAATCAAAGTCCCGCAAGACTGTGTGTTTGCCTACGTTCCGTGGATGATGGCCTCTATTATTGCGGTGTGATATCATACTCGGCATTATTAGCGTTATTAGCCATATCACCATTATCAGAATCATCATCTTCGAGTAGGTATGCCGCCCATGCCTGCGAGCAAAAGGAGCAAGTATCTGCGGCAAGCCCATATACGCACACGTCTCCATTCGTCGCAGCTAACGGGAACACAGACAGAGGCGGCTTCAAAGGCAGAAAGGCAACCTCTGGCATGTGATGAATATTGCGTATAGGACTGGGCACTGGCAGCCCCGCCGCTATTAATAACAGGTTGTTATGAGGTATCAGGTACTCGGTATATCTTATCACGTGTATACAGCACAATACATACTCCGGAGTCAATGTATTGGATCGCATCGATATTCTGGTCGGGCGAAACGAGTAGGCGTAGTGACTCGACCGCCACCAATGATGTAGCCGAAACGGAACAAACAGGAGCCCAGGTATCTCCGGTAGCTCACGCAGTGATTAACGTGTTTCAAGGGGTCGTTGCCAACCGACCTCAACCCAACCGATGCAAAATACAAGGTTTCAGCGCTGACGCGCATCGCAAAGAAATGAAAGCGACCGCAAGGCCCGGTGTCAGCGCTGACGCGCATCGCATAACAATAAAAGCCACCGCGAGAACCGGGCGTAGCTCGACAAATCGTCTCGCCTTCTGGGGTATATATTTTCGATAGCTTGCGTTGGGATAGGGTGACAATGACACTGCATAACATGCCGCTCACTACGTGAACTAGACAACCAGGGTACCGCTTTGTTCGTTCGTCTGTTCGTTGTGTGTCCGTCGGTCGCAGCTGGTGGTCGAGTTGGATCATTCGTGCGGGGTGCATAAGCATTAGTCCACACAAGGGGAATAATCGCATCTCGGGGCGTTTATGGCAAGGCGTCCACGAGTTGAGTACGTAGTACAACCGTTGCTGTCTCTGGAAGTAGCAACACCGAAGTATAAATGCAGCTCATTGAAGCTACCATCCACGTGCAAGTCCGCCTCACAAGATCTTCTTGGTAGGATGCAGCTGACCCTTCATATGACTCGCCAGACACCTCACGGCGCTTCGCCCTTGGTGCAAGCAATATATGTCTAGACGGTGGAAACCAGACGTTATCCGTCCGGGCATTATAGGAATGCTAGGGTCTATGGTGATACGAGTACGGCCATGCATGATGTCGAGTATACCCTCCCCCTCCCCCCCCGGCTGAGGAGGGGGGACCGCCAAAGGTTAAAACTTTCGCGTCATTACTTCCTTCCTGATTCTGATGGGGGCTTAACACTACTTGCATCAACGGTGATTGCGGTTATCGATACAGAGAAAAATATGGAAAATGAATTTCAAAAATGATATGCTAGAAACGGGTGGTGATGTTCTGTGACGATGGTCCTCCTCGGTTTCGTCCGAGCAGGCATCCGTGGAATATTCCTGTATTCAAAAATTAGCAATCTACCACCTACCAGGAGGTGTTGTACGATAGAGCTTCACCCTAAAAATTATGAGACTCCTCACTTAAGGAGTTCCATACCTCACACGAAAGCTGACTCCAGCATAACTCGAGTTGCATCCCGAATGATAATCCCGTGGCCCTAGTCTACAAGAATGTCATTTTCGAAACAAGGTTAGCATTCCTAATTTTTGGGATTAAGGGACGCGTCATTCAGAAACAAATATCGGGAACCTGCTGCCTATATTGTAGAACGCGTCCCAGGAAAAAAAAAACAGCGACCTCCTGGATCGACACCGCCCCGCACAATGTGGACACTCAACGCTCATAGACTGATCAATGATTGGTTGAAACCCATAAAACCAACGGCACCCGGGGACAATAGAGCCCCATCTCTGGCTCAAAATCCTCGCATGCACTTACTTACAAGTCGAATATCCTGTAGACGAGAACAGACACCCCACGGGTCGATACCGACCGCAACAATGTGGAAGGCCCACAACTACTGGTTGAGTTATGGTTGACTGGGGCCCATGGAGCCAGCGCGTGGCAAACATTTCCCCACGGGGCAACGGCGAGGCCCCGCCTCACCCGGGGGCGACAGCGCCCCATCATGAATCAAACATTCTTCGATATATCTACAACTCCGACAACCCGGGGACCAAAACGGATATTCCTCGGTTCGATACCGCCCAAGATGGTGTGGAAGCCCCGCCCCTACTAATTAATTTCTGAATTGGCTGGGGATCATAGCGTTAGCGCCTGGCGTCGGTTTCTTCACTAAACAACATCGAAGACCAGCCACACCTGGGGATGATGAGATCCCATCTCCAGATCAGAAATACTTCCGTACACCCACAAATCCAAAACGCCGGGGACGAAACCAGACAGACTTCGGGTATATTTTTCCTCGCAAGGTGTGAAAACCCCAACCCTACTGGCTGCTTTATGGTGGGCCAGGGCTCATGGAACCAGCGCTCGTCGATAACTGGCCACCAGAGTAACGGTGAGGTCCCGCCGCACTCGATGAAGATAAGGTATCCTCCTCTGGTCAGAGAACCTTACATGCATCGACAACCTACCATCCCCACAACCCGGTTCAAATGAAATACAGTGCTGTCCCGAGTCGATACCGCCCGCCAGTGTGTGGAAAGCCCCCCTCATTGGCTGATTGCTGTTTCGGATGGAGCAGTCAGCACGCGGCGAGCGTTGCCCCATACGACAAGGGCGACGTCCCGACGGACCCGGGCATCATAAGCTCCTGCCCCCGGATCTAGAGTCCATACTCATAATCTTATCTCCATCATCCTGGCGACGAGAACAGCAATCGTCCCGATTGGCTTTGCCCCGCGAGCTGAGGAAACGCCAACCCCACTGGCTGATTTATTATTTGGTTGGGGCTCCTCATGAAGCCAGCGCACGGCGAGGGCTTGCCCTTGGGACAACGTCGAGTTCTTGTTTGCACCCAGCGACGAATACCGACACATCCCGGATCGTTGCCGCCCTACAAGGTGTGAAACTCACAACCCCACAGGCTGATTTCGGGTTCAATTGAGGCTCATGGTCGATGTCCCGCCGTACCCGGGGATCAAAAGGGCAATCCTCGATTCAGAAATATGTTCACACATGTGCAACTCCAACAACCCGCACGGTGGTTTTTACGTTCCCGTTCGGAGTAGTACATCACAGCAAACTACTAACAAGTCTGTTTCGAGCAACTCAAAGCTGGCGCCGAGGATAGGAGAGTTGACCGTACCGCTGTGGTCGATAGATTGCCGCGCCCCGGGATGGTATAAATCCCCATCTCCGAGTCAGAAATCCTTCCGTATAATATGTACAACTCCAATAATCCGGGGACAAAAACGGGCCGATACCTCCCCGCACGGAGTGGTCCTTACATTTCCGGTAAGAGGGGGACATTACAGCACACACTACGAGTGTACTGCCCTACCAGGTATTTGCAAACTACTTAGGCAACGCAGGGCTAGCGCCACGGGTGGAGCGGTGGCGGGGCCGCTAGTAAATATAACATTCCCTGATCAGCCTGCTGCAGCTATTGCTGTACTGGCCGGCTCAAACCGTTCACGACTGAATTGCTACTGTGTGTATTGTCTTCACATTAAATCGTCCTTTCTACCCAGCTCCATCAGTACACCTGACTCCTGATCCTGGAGACTACTTCTGGTAACTCTATGGTCACGGACGATGAGACACGGAAGACCAAAATCATTTTTTATTTTTCATCGCGAATTCAAGGGTCAAGCAAGGAAGTGAAGTGCCAGCGTCCCGGTTACGAAAACACAAAACACAAGCAAGAAGAGGAAAGGAACGAGGCTCATGAGCTTGAAGAACGAAGCTCATGACCTGAAATAATGACGCATGTGTCGAGGCTCTGTCTCTGTGGATGGAGATGGCAGAGGTGGCACCGAAGTGTCTGTAAAGATAACTCGTGGTGAAGAAGAAAAAGTCATGGTCTGAAGAGACGCTTATGTGGCCATATTGGAAGGAATCTTGATGTCAGAGATCGAGAGGAGAAGAGAGAGAGTGAGGAGTGGAGAGGAGTAGAGTGTGAGTGCGAGTGTGAGTGTGAGTGATCAAGGTGGGGGTGCCCGCACCTGGTCATCTCGGTACAATGCCCATGCTACGGGTAGTTACAACCTACCGTAGTTGGTACTGTTCCCTACAATGTTCTCTGCAAGGTTATAGTAACGTTCTAGCGACGTTTTCAGCATCGTTCCTGATGAAGATGCTTTGGGCATACAACAGAGCGCACTACGAGTAAGACAAACTCGTAATCTATCCGCATATTGTAATTACCCGAACATCTAGACTAAGATACTCACATACTCGTATGAGTGCGTAGTGACTGCACATCACAACATATACGTATGGATCTCATCGTCCATTTGCTAACACAAAGATGTAAAAGTTGGTACGTTGGTCGGTCGGATAGTCCTTGGTCCCTTGTACTTTTCCCAAAATGTCGCGCGTTTGTGTTCAGTTTATTGATTTTTTGTGTTTTCTTGAAGCATTGTACATGGTGTGCGCTTCAATGAAGACCATGGTGATCAGAAAGATGATGGCCTGGAGAAAGGTACACGCCCGCACTCTGCCGGGCGGATACCTCCCGGCCCCTGGATCGAACCTATTATAGCTCTGACCCGATGGCTTCTGCTGCCACCCCAACGAGCGCCTTAGCTGTGCAGCCTCCAGCTGTCTTGTCTTGTCTTTGTTGTTCCACCCTGCATAAGAATCCGGCCGATTTTTTTCGTAGAAATAGATGGATGTGAATATGAACACAATAATAATATACTACTGTACGGCTTATTCGACCCGGGATTCGCGTGTGACCATCCTATATAAGCTACGATATGCTCTCGGGTGTCCAAGTATCGGGAAACGGCGAGCATTTCGTGTCGTACAATGTCAGGCCCGCGGGTCAGATCCGCGGGTCATAAAAAGGCGGCCTTCCGGTAGGTGGCTGCACACGTCAGCAAAAATACGGATCCGCGGGCCAGACCCGCGGGTCGGACGTGCGGGTCAGCCGCAAAAAAATGCGGGTCATATTGACCTGACCCGCGAATGACCCGTATCTCACGGGTCATGACCCGACCCGACCCGACTCGTGGGATTTCAAAACCTCTTG
>JBBMHQ010078020.1:0-11995 GCA_037834295.1 Postelsia palmaeformis
TAGGTTTCCTCTGTCTCACAGTCTGTGACCACAGAATCAGTACCTCTCTAGGATAAGGAATCAGGACGGACACTGGAAGTACTGATGAAGTTGGGTAGAAAGGACAATTTAATGTGAAGACAACAACAACAAGAGCCAAATTATGTGCCTCTCGAAAATTTTACGGACGATACGTGGTCCTACAGAAATAATATCGTGATATTCGGCTGGTAGAGCCAAATTATGTGCCTCTCGAAAAATTTACGGACGATACGTGGTCCGCAACACACAAATATAGCCTTGAGATGAAATTACCCCAAGCATATACCTGGTATTTGTGTTCTCTTTTTGTTGGTAAGCCGGATTTGGCATACAAAATTGGAAACAGCCTGTTCCCTCTACTCGCTGCTCGGTCATCCGATCATTACCTACCGTGCCAGCAAGGACAACAGCAACAGCAGTGGCCCCCACGACTCGGTTGAATGAGTACGACAGACGGGTGCTCCCTTGGTCGGGGAGAGGCGGATGCCCGGGATGCCCGGGTTCAGCGGCACCGCACATCATCCAGTGCTCTCGCTAGGCGTCTTTCTGCCGGAGTTGCCCCAAACCCATGTGCCCAACACGGCACGCCCCACCCTATCCCTATCCAGGAACAAGCGGGTAGCGCCAACCGGACTCGACCGGACCTTTAGTTTTTGGCGGACACATCTCAGCACGAGCACGAGACGCGTCTGTGCTGCGCCCTCGTCTGCGCCAAGAGCCAGGTCCATGGTGTACGCGGGCGCTGTAGCCTGCCGAGCTACCTATAGAAGCAGCAGCAGCCACGTCCTTCAGCCTATGCGATATTTTACGTGTTTATGGACTTACTGACTAGTATTTTTATTTCACCCATATCACACGTTCTTCTGGCAAAAAACCCGATATTGAGTTCGTTACATCAATCGAGGTGTTTTGCGTGTACGAATATCGCGATACTGAATTCGGTGCAAAGAGTCGAAATATCACCCTCTCTCGAGTTTTGGATATGTCAAATTAAATCTCCAGTTGACTTCACGTCGACGGCTGTCGTTATCCTTGTGTAATACCAAGTACCTGGTACCAGGTAATAGTGACTCTCGGGTATTGTTCTATATACCAGGTATATACGAGTACTCGTAGCCTTGATGGCGACGAACGCCGATGCCTAGAAAGCGAGATGTGCAGGCAAGACAACACCAGCCGTGGAGGTCGGCAGTCGAGGAGAGCATGTATGTGTGAACTGCTGTGAAAGAGCAAAACATGAAATTGTCGGGTTTTCAGATTTTCGTCCGTTCTGGACAGGAACCAAATTTTAGGGACAACCTCGTACTTGGAACTAGTAGAGTGGGGAAGTTTTTTCCAGTACGTAGTGTAAGGGGAGAGCGAAGACAGCAACGCTATCGCAAATTAATACCTGGTACAGCAGTAGCTTCTATCGAAACCTGCTCTCGCACACTACACAAGAGTCGTCATCAGCACCAGCACCAGCACCTACAGCAGCACGCACCTACCCTCAGGTTACCCTTTTACTCAAACACCTAAAATAATAAATAATGACTTTATGTTCGCAAAGCTTCCGTTGGGCCCACCCACACGAAAGACCAGGAGATGTGTTCGCCAGGACCTCCCCGACTTTCTGCTCCTGGAAGCAAATGCGGCACCACCGTTTGCAGGCTATGCCCACGGTCCGAAATAGATACAGCACCAGCAGCACGCACGTGGGCTATGGGGTTACACATGGCTACGAGTATACATACCGGTACCTGGCACTCGTAGGGTAGGCTCGAAGCGGAGAGACCGGCGCAACTGGCCCTAACTACTCGTAAAATAGAAGAGTACACGTGCAGCAGTACGTGCACTCCTATATGGTACACACAATCGGCTGCAGTCGCATTTCGTATTTGGAGTCCGAATTTTGTAGCATCGCTCTGAGCGCAACATACCCCCTGACCCTGCTTGTTAACTGAAGTGGAGGATTCAATGCATTGCGAACCCACGCTTGCCCTCACCTGCTCTGCTCGTTCTTTCGGAGAGCATTCACGTGTCGTGGGTACCTCCTGTATATCACGTATGCTACAGCTTCCTTTCCGGATGCTGTTCCGAGACCTGTTTCATAAAACCACGAGTACGTCGTTGGGAAGAAGAGGGCAACTCTGGAACAAAGGTCTAATGCTACTGTCTGTACGAGTAGGATATTCCTCAAGCCTGGTCCGTTCAGCGAAGCCACCAGCCGTAGTCCTCGTCAGTTACGTCTCCGGTCGATGCAGTGCTAACAACACAGGGATTCACGGCTAGCGGGGTTTCATAGTTAAACTGATAGCGTTATGGGTTCGGGATTGCTTTCGTTACCTGACACCCAGAAAAATCGAAAAATCGCATGATGCCGTCACGATCACTGACCTCTCTCGCCACGTAGTGCCATGCTTATCTCTAGAAAAGTGGGTCGATTAGTGGCATGTACGATCCTCGTTGACCCCTGCCCTTTAACGTATCCGTGGCAACGAAGCAATGGCGTTACCAATGCGTTCTTAGTGCCCCAAAATAGCTGTCGAATCATTCAGAACAAGGCTCAAGGCCGGTTCAGCTCAAGTCGAGTACGGCAACGGTTGTCCCTTGCGTCGGAAGCTGCTGCTGCGACATCACCGTCATCGACTGCAATTGAGCTGGACGCGAAGCTGTCGGGCAAAGAGGCCGTGGAGCAGGCTGCGCAAAGGCTCATTCCGCTCTTCGTTGAGGTTGACGCCCACACGCAACGGTGAGTGCGCTAGGGCCGCACATCGAGGCAGGGACCGAAGTGTATCCTTTCGTATTTATATGTCACCGCACATGAACAGAGGCATCGGACGAACACAGGCGTGGCTGGCCACTACTACTGTATGGGTGTTCATACGAAGGCAAGCGTCGAAAGAGGTATTCGTACGTGCCAGCAGCCAGCAGAAGTGGCGGGTATCACAAGGAGGAGAACGCAAGGCTGATCCAGCAGTGCCGACAGGCATGCTTGATACTGACGTACCCACGAGAAAACACATCAAAATCTCAAATATCATGTTTGGTTCAAATTTGAATTTGAAATCTGTGGTGATTGATGAGAGTCAGTCAGTCAGTCCCTCGCCTCGTACCACACAGCCAGCGGCGCCTTCATCGACTACTGCTGTAGGTCCAGTGAAGCTACGAGTTTGCAGTATATAGATGACCTCCCCGTCCACTCACCACTATTAATATTATACCCTCTTGTTCTCTGCGATAGCTCAGCTTCAGCACCGCTGTGACTGCAACTTTGAATCGTGTCGGAATGGGATTGAACGAGCCACACTAACCATGATGCGGATCCCTGACAAGCAGCGAGCGGACGGCTACATACCCTAGAGCCAAGGAGGTTTCAGCACAACCAAGTACGCTTCTCGTACGCACGAGTATCATAGTATGACTATAGTTCCTCTAGTTCACTTCAGCGCCGACAGTCTAGAGGTGAGCACTGGAGGGAGCGGGCCCGGTGGGGTTCGTGTCGCTGGATGGCCTCGCAAGCGCGCGGTTGTAAGTCCGACCGCTGTAATGCAAGAGATGGAGAACTGAGGAGCACGGCGCACATGTACAGCTGTTGCACGGTGGTCGAGAGTCGAGAGCTCAGAGGGAGAGCAAACACTCCACCGAGAAGTGTTGATGAAGGTTTCTGCTGTGTGGTGTCTTCACATGAAGTCGTTGTTTCTACCAGTTCCATCATCACACCCAGTGCCCGTCCTGATTCCTTATCCTAGAGAAATACCGGGTACTAATTATGTGGTCACAGACTGAGACAGAGAAAGCCCAAAAACAAAAAATACATACACCGCAAAGTAATGGGGAAAGCAAGTGAAATGCCAGCGTACCGGGTACGATAACACAATAACACAAGCAAGACCAGGGAGAAAACAAAAAGACGAAGAAAAAAACTAAAATATATACCAGGTATACTATTAATAATATGATTAATAGTTCGAGGCAGCAACGTGAGACATAAGTTCGCAACTAAAGCCCACGGTGGAGAAGACTGAAACAAGATGAATAAAAAAGCCGCCAGGTAGCTACGTCAGTGACCCTCCTGATTTCCACACCCTCGAAAGCTTGGCCGACGACCACGGACGAGCAAAGCCTCTGTGGTCTGAGGATTGCAACCCCCCAGGTGACCTTGCATTCGTGTCAGGGTTGAGGTTGCACACGCTTCGTGCGTGCAGCAGTTATCTGTTCCTCTTCAGCACGTATTATTTTTGTTGCAACCTTTCCCGAACTTGTTCCGGTACTTGTGTTCAGTGTCATCTCATAGTCGGGTTTCTTCGGTTGTCCTTTTTTTATCTCATTCTTCGGTCTGGTCCAGCTTGTTCCGTTGTGTTCTCGTCTTACCCGATGCGTTGTCATTTCACTTGATCTACGTACTGTACCTTGATTCAATTTGCGATTCATTTTTCCGTTTTTCTCTGCCTCACAGCAGTATGTGACCACAAAGTGTATATCTCTATATAGGATAAAGGATCAGGACAAATATTGTGGCATGTTTCGTGGCAAATATATCTCCAAAATATATCTGTATGGTTTGCACGATTTAGACCATGTTTGCCGAGTGGAATCTGCAGGCGGAGCCGGCGTGTGATGAGACATTGATGCCGGCGTGGACCCAGCCGGAGACTCAGCCGGAGACCCAGCCGTGGTCAGGGCGGAGCCGACCCTGCTACAGGGGCAGGGGCAGCCCGCCCCAGCGATCCGAGGCATCCTGACGACGTGGAAAATAATAGTATTTCATTGCCTTCCTGCAGCGTGCAAGTGCGCAGATGTCGTCTTGCAAAAAACTAGAGTACGAACTGATTACTAACGCGATGCATCATTTTTGTCTCGTATTTTTGTGGCACAGGGCTTGCATATATCCAGGGTGAAGAATTACCACGGGCACTGCATCCCTTGCCCTCAGTACTATGTTTCTCCCACGGCGTCTATTAATAGTTCATGTATCTGGGGTCCGTTGAGAGCACACTGACTCTGGAGTGCGTCTCGTTTAATCAGTCATTTTGGACCCGAAATACTGAAACCACCTCTGCACCGTGGCTGTCTGAAAATGGTTGAGTCTCTATTCCACCCCGGGGATGTTAGTATTCTTCCCCCCCCCGAGGATGCTCACGGTTACCTCCGTTTTTGCGGGAACTGTGGTGAGTAAAACGAAATCTGGATGTTGTCAACTGCCGGTAGGCAACAGGTGTGTTTTTTACCACAAGCAACTGCCATCCCTGGAAAACAAAAGCGCGAAGAAAGATAGGACGGACCTCCTATGTCGAAACCAAACGCAACACGGATCAAAATGGGTTTGTGTCCTATACATAGGATGAAGTACTTGAATGTAGGCACGAGACGTTACTGCTGTCTACTATTATTTTGTTGTTGCTTTTCCTCGTCTGGCTTGGCTGGCTTTCAGTACTCTTGGGCGCATCCTTGGCGCTTTCCGAGAGTTCCGCGTCGGCAGCAACATGTTCGCCGGCGTTGACGGGTACGGCCACGGAGACGTCGGGAGGGAAACTCTCGACAAGATCTACGCTCAGCTTTTCGGCGGGGAGGCCGCTTTGGTGAGCTCGGCCAGCCCCCCCCCCCCCCGGTAGTAGTCGCGTTCACGGTTCGGTCCAGCTTGGACAGAATAGTTGATTGTCCACACTAACTCATGGCACCCCATAACATTCCGAGAAATTTCCTGGGCGGTCAGGGTTTGGGTTGGGGGTAGGGTTTGGAGTTGAGACCGCGCTGTGGCCCACTGCAACAAAGGAGGTTGGCAAGTAGGGCACACAGTCAAGTATATTTAAACAATTTTGCGGGAGCTGGGTCAAGGTCTACACAGACCTCCCCCACATGGCTCCTTCTGGCCTACCGGTATGATGCGATGGAACAGCAGCAACAGTGCTACTGATGTAGTATACATTGTCGCGCATGGATGACTCATCCCACGGTAGAGGTTGCGCTATTTTGCCTTCTGAGGCAACATTTTTCTAACCCGGTTGAGCTCCTCAAGTGGTTAACTATACACCGGTTAGTATGATACTTCAAATATATTGATAGTGCACCAGGTATTTGTTTTAGGAGTACGTAGCGCATGCTGTACACTTGTTGGTCGGTCTGCGCGAACAAATTTTCTTCGAAGTTAAGTTGTTCATGATTGGGGTGAGATGTTGCGGTCCTCCTTTGTGAGGAGCTCAGACAATTTGACATCACTCCAACACAAGGGGCTCCATAACTCACTCACCCCCCCCCCTCCCCCCCCTCGCCTTTGAGATAAAATGTATACAAACCCGATGAGAAAATATTCCCAAGGACAAGGCATGCAACAATAAATACACCTGAAGAACACAAATGGGATACTCGTAGGGAATGTATTGGGTAGTTCCTCGGTTGAGGAGCCCCCCTACCGCACTGTATTGGCATGTACCGCACTGTAACGGCATGAGCCACACTGTAATGGCATGGACGGCACTGTGGTGGCATCGCCCAGAGATATTAAATCATATCGATAAAAAATCTACGAGTAGATGTTCCGACCCTCTGGAACAGCGGGTCTATGCGTCCAGTCGCGCGTTTAGTCTGTGAATCGTGTGGGACGGTAGTTCCGCAGCAGGTAGACGCATTCTATGAGGCTTTAGGCACGGAGACACGCCGAGGCGGCCTGTGTGGTGTCACTTCAATCTTGAAGGGATATCAACAAATTATATCTAAGGCTGACCTTCCCGAGGCGCACAGGACTGGCTGCCCTAATTGAGCGATAGTGAGGCGGCACCATGTCGGGAACCACGGGTCAATAACAAAGTACCAGGTACATATCAGGCTGACCCTCCCGAGGTTACAGTAAAAGACTAACAGGACTAGAGTAAAACATAGGGTGATACCGTCTGGGGGAACGTGGGTCAGCAACAAAATGTGTCCCAGGTTGGCCCTCTCGAGGTGACAGGACTGAATGGTATTGAGGTGGCATCACCCGGGGCAGAGGACCTGGTATCCAAAAACGCCTCATTGCGGAATATCGGTACTGGGTGATGAGTGTCGGGGTATATGCCGGAAAGAGCGGTGCACCGGTTTTCCGCAGGCCTCTCGTTGACGTAAGCGATTGACCCATGGCGGCAGCCTACTTCTCCGACGTTCTGGATAATGTTGTGTTTCGGCCATGTCGTGCACACGAGGGAGATCGATGTGTTTTTTACCCTGCTGCAGGTCCCACACAGAGCACGTCAACTGCAGAACGTACTACTCATACAAGCAGGTTCTGTTAACATGTATTATTTACCAGGTTCCAAATAGAAATCCTATGCCCTTAGACGCGAGGAGATGCGTGAACGATCGGTAGCTTCTGGGCAAAGCGGATAATATCGGATGCGCGCTTGCAGTTACTCAGATCTCGAGCGCAGGTGCGGACGGGAGCAGTCTACTAGCGGTACTTCTGTAGTTGACACCCTAGTCCAAGATCCAGCCGGCGCGTCTCTTCTCTGTTAACCCCCCCGGGGCTTGATACTCGCAGGGGAAAAACGTCGACAAAGAATGTCGACATTACGGTATCGGTAAGGGTAGGGGATGCACCCTATTAACGGTACACCGAAATTTAAGGACCGTTTTCATATTGAAATGAAATAAAACCGGCCCATTAATTTCGGCACAGAGTGGTATGCTGCAATGCAAGGAGATCTCCGGCCTGCACGCCCGCATGCACGATGGTGGTCGTAGTCTTGCACTCTCTGACTCCTGTGCAGCACATGGTACCAGTAGAGAATACCGCAACTACCATACATGGTAGAAGTTTCGATCGCTGTCCTACAATATCTTACAGTACAGTCAAGTCACGAAAAGGCTTGGTGGTCTGTGCACGGTTGGCTGGAGGTAGGGGAGAAAAAGCGTGAACGCTGGTTTGGGTACACAAGCTCCCGACGTCACACTACGCTGAACGAAGAAGGCTGCAATGCGACAATCGACGATTATTCCTGGTACTGCAGAGCTCTATGTATACCTGACTTTTTTGTATCTTTGTTGTCTGTGTGGTTGATCGTGTACTAAACAAACAAACGAAAAACACACACACAAATCGATCTTCGTCCCGGGCATATAGCGGGTATTTTACTTTTGACGTTCTGTTTTTGTGGCTGACCGTGCACAAAACCGAAATAACAAAAAAAGTGAAATCGGTTTTATTGGTCCCGAGTATGGAGACGGTATACGAAATACCTGGTATACATTTTTTTCGTCTTTGTTCTGGTTGGTAGCGCAGGTGAGAGTCCAGTGCTTCAGCGGGACGCACGCCATCGCGTGCGCCCTCTTCGGCGTCCTCAGACCGGGGGACACCATGCTGGCGTGCAGCGGTCCGCCGTACGACACTCTCGACGAGGTCATCGGCACCCGAGCACCGATGACGGTGAGTTTCCAGGCGAGTCGAGAAGGCCCAGGTTGTGCCTCGAGCGCCGATATAGTCGAGCCACAAGCAGGGATGTATATCAAAATAACACACGCAGCTTGCAAAGACAAGTTTCGACGAAGTCTTCAAATCTCATGGCTGATGTGTGTCTTTTTCAATTTTTTCATCAGTGTACGAAAAATGTCAGGTCGTACGCATGCATGCGCCCACAAAGAGGCCAACCAGTTTTGTGTGGGATTCCTGGCGAGCGGAAGGTTTGGGCCGAGGTTCAATACTGTTGCATCGTAAGCAGAGATATGTGTGTTGGTAAATAGTAGTTGTGCCGTACCCCTACGCGGCGGGGATGCCAGCGAGTTTTTTGCTGCTGCTGCTGCTGCTGCTGCTGGTGCTGCTGGTGCTGGTGCTGGTGCTGCTGGTTCTACGCTCCCGTAACGTGGGAGTGCTGAGTGATATATCTACCTGAGGTGTGAATGTCGCAAACCTTCCAACCACTTCAGCATGGCCCCACTCCACTGTCAACTAGATTGTGTCTGAAGCATGGAAGCAGTTCCATCCCAAACCAATTTCAAGCCGCTTGCAGCCGAAGCGTGAGTGTGCAGGCAGTTTTTGAATGTGGATGAGCCACGGACGACCGTCGGCCGACCCGCGCTAATGTATATACCGAAGTATATATATATATGCTGCCATGATCTCGCGCAGGACGAGTACACGGACGAGAGCGACCCGCTGCCGGAGGGTCTAATCGGCAACCTAAAGGAGTTCCACATTTCCTACACGGAGGTACGCGTAGGGGCGCGAAGGGTTTACGCAGCACGCTTCCAAGGTTCTGTAGGTAGAGGGGGGGGCAGGGGTCATGAGAATAGCTTGCTTCCAAGGTCGTGTATTGATACTCCTACCGTGTCCTAGATGGTGTTGTTTTTCATGGCGTGGGGACGGCGTGGGTGTCTCGGCGGTCGTCCGCCGTACCACTTAGGGCGGTTCGCCCCCTTGTCTGGGGTGTTGTAGGCGAGGTCACGTGTTTATTTCCTTCAACATCGACGAACTTTACCATCAGCTTATCAAAAATCAAATGGTGGGCACACAGCTGCGGAGCGGGGGGTGTATATACTCATGTTCATGCATGACCGTAGTCGGGAAGGGGGGAGAGGGCAATGGTCGTCTCGGAGACCTCTCACGATATTCCATCGGCAATCAGCGGTGGGCGATGCCACGCAGAAAGCATCGGGCTACAAGGGTTGGTGGGAAGTGGGCGTTCAGATTTCGCATTTTCTGTGCAGACCACCTGCGCAATCTCACTCCATTGCTTCAAACCCTCTTGCGATGGTAGAAGTTAAAACTCGGCGGTGGTTGTCTCCTTCGTCTCCGGTTGTGTTTCCCGACTTGGAGAAGGTTGACCTTGGACACCAAGGCGAGTTTAATCTCGAAGCAATTGACGAGGCGATCGAGGCGGACCCGGCTGTGAAGCTTCTGCATGTGCAACGGTCCTGCGGCTACCGATGGCGGCCGTCCCTTTCAATCAGAGAAATCGAGAGGTACAGTAGAAACCTCCAGCCGTTATGTGTGTTTACATAACCTACTCGGGTCATCTATCTGTCCATTTGTGCTTCGTGTTAAGGCTACCAATAACGCCCGTCCTTTTTATTCCAAGAAATCGAGAGTTGTTCTGAAGACGGTATAGCGGTCGCGAGGAGCTGGACTTTTCTAACTGTCGTCATCTTGCGTCCGTGCTGGGTGAAACAAAAAATACGCCGGTCGTGGTTTCGTTTTGGGAGACCTCGGTCGACGGTCGTAGAACCGGCTTCAGCCAGCTCGAAATGGGGTACGTACAGTACTTTTTTTTTGGCACTGTGTAAAGAAGTAAAAGCGTCAAAATAAGTCAGTATAAGGTTCTGGTATGCGTTCAGATAATCTACTCCGACTACATGTATGTGTTCTTCATATGGAAACCGGTAGTCATCGACTCCGACTTTCTGCACATCGGCGCTCCGTGGTTTGGTTTCCGCACACACTACTACTGTACACCTTGGGCGGATCAGACAGATTATTCCCACAGTTCATGATCTAGAATTTCCACGGCAGACGGATGGATAAATTCCTGATCTGTGTGATCTGTATGGCCTGTATGATCTGGTTCATGTTGCCGCGTGGGAGCTGCGTAATCTGCATGATCTGGGACAGGTTTTCTGGGTTGGATCGGTAATGTGTTCGGATCCTGGACAACTTTTTATAACAGCGGGCTAGGTCCCAGATTGTCTACCTTACATCGTGATCTGTCCGGCCTGTCCAATGTGCACACTCGCCAAAATCATGTGCCTTTGTGCTTGAGGCTCCACCGCTGTCTTTCTGGGTTGAACAGCCGACGCGGGGAGACCAGCTACTACACCGAGCATGAGGCTTGCATCCGTCAGCGTTTTGATTGGGAGTCCGTCAGGCCCCACGATGTGCATCCTGAATAGACGACTATGGAGCAAACGATACCGAACCCCCAGGCGATTATTCCTCCAGGAAATAGAAAAGAAATTCGGCTGCCACGAAACCAAATGCACGCGGGCGATGGAATCTACTTCCGCAGTTAGAAGCCAGGTACCAGTTACTATTACAGGGAACCATGGCAAATAGGACCAAATATTGCTGGTAAAAATAGGGAAGTATATAGGTTTTTGTGTGTATCATAGGTCATATTTACTATGGGCCCCCGTGATATGTACCGGTGATGGACGCGCAAAGCGCACCATAGACAGAAAAGTTGAAGCTACGATATAGAATGGAACCGAAGCTGTTGGGACCACACGGCGCAACGCTGTTGCTTCGCTCCCCTCTCGCTTCCCCCCGCGTGGAACCCTAGCTGAAATAAATGGAACCACAGGGTTTCAGATGAAGCTGTCGGGAGCTCACCTTCACCCCCTCCCCCTATATACTACAACGGGGGGCCATAGTAAATACAGTATGACCAAATATTGTTAGTAAAAATAGCGAAATATATAGGTTTTCGTGTGTACCGTAGGTCCTATTTAATATCGTATGTCCCCCGTAATATAATAAGTTGGGGTTGGCGTCGGTTGGCAACGACATTGTCAAGCATGCCACTCCCCACAGTAGCTTCTGTGGACGGCCAGGGTACCGTTTCGTGTTTTTAGATTTTGGCGGTCGGTCACAGCTGGTGATCGCGTCAGATTAGTTGTGCGGGGTGGAGAGCCTCTACTCCGCACAAGGAGAGTGGTCTTATCAAATGGTTACGGTAAGGCACCCACGAGGCAGTTATTCCGTACCTTCATTGCTGTCTCTGGAAGTGGCCACATCGGAAAACATATTAACTCGTTGCAGTTGTCATTCATACGCATGTCCGTCCCACAAGCAGTTCTTAGAAGGATGCAGCTCACCCTTCATGCGACTCGCCGAACAACTCACGTTCACTCCGCATGGCTTGGTGCAAGCAACGCCTATGCCGCCGATGAAAACCCGACGTGCTCCGTCCCGGCATTGTATATAGGGATGCGAGGGTCGATGGTCATACGACTACGGCCATGCATGGCATCGAGTTCACCCCCCCCCCCCGAGGGTATTATGGTCATACGACTACGGCCATGCATGACAATG